>JASDQU010198281.1:0-17088 GCA_032191745.1 Picea mariana
AATGAGTACAGACCTGTTGTACTTGCGTTTTCGCCTTACCTTGCTGGCTCAAAACATTAATGAATCTATTCATTACCTGCATAGGGTTTTGTGCTCTGTAGTTTTGGCACTCATCGCGATAGATGGTAAGGAATAAAATGAACCCATTGGTTTTCGTTCTCACTATCCGAGTTATGATAACCCACAGTCTCTACTATTTTCATGTCTCCACTCTCCGTTCAGACTTGTTTCTGTTGCTCGCACGATTGGAACCTGAAACTATTTTGAGTCATCTCTGTTGCATCCTTGTTACAGTGGTCATGGCTCCTATTGTTCGAATAGAGCCAGACGGATGCCAAGCCTTATTATCCCATGATGATGCTATCGATGACCTAAAGGGGCATGGCTGGGATGTATTCCTTAAAAAATTCGAGGGTTATAATCTTCAAGTAGTAGAAGCTTTTGCATGAACCTTTAATGGGTTCAGAGCTAAGATTGGAGACATACAGTTAGAATTGAAAAAATATTTCATTAGCAAAGCAACATGGCTCCCATCAAAGGGTGAGAGATGATTTAAGAACACCAGGATAGAAGAAGTCCTGTGGAATTTGTTTATGACCTCCCGCAAAACCAACTGTTGTGTAAAAGGTATTCCTATCGCTCTGTTAAAACCTAGATGGCATAGTTTATTGTTAATTCTGAAACAATTTGTTATGTGCGAAGGTTGATATGGACTGGTCTTTCTCTACCATATATATTTGCTCATGAATTTCATAGGTTTCGATTTAGATATGCCCTTTTACTTATTGATGAGCCTCTATAATATGTTCAGGCGTTACAAATGACAGGGTATCAATTTGAGCCTATTCCACCATGGATTGTTTAAAATCTTGTTGATGTATCATCTGTCAACCATAGGTGATAGTTGGGAGACCTTTTTGATGAGGAATGGATTCTCCCAGGTTGATCCTACAACAAAACCTCTTTTAACAACAAACCCTAACTTAGACAGGCCACTGGTTGAAAACCATTTTGGTAATTCTATTAATGGAACATAGTTTACTGATAAAACCCCTCTAGATAAAGGATTGTCGTGTAGGTTTTCACCTACAAGATCTGCAAAACAAGTGACTAATGAATTGAAGGGAAGTGATCCTCATGTGCATGTGAATGATGCTAGTGTTAATTCCGATGTCAATAAATTCGGGAAAGGAACAAAGCAATAGTGCACAGATTTGGGTTTCAAGAACAAGAAGGTTGGTTGCCTAATATCGAGAAAACTAAGGAACAGAAAGGATACTCATTTGAGCTCGATCGATCTGATCGAGATAAATGAGGGTTTGGATCATGTGATAGAGTATTTTCTAGTTTGGGAAGATACATAAATTCAAGGTTCCAGGAGGGAGGCTATCATTCATATTGAACCATATGATTTCGTGAAAAATTTACCACCATGCCTTAAAGGTAAAGAAGGATTCTCGGGTATTAGGAAAGTTCTGAAGAAAACAATAGATAAGACTGAAGCCCCCTTGGTCGATTGTGTCGATTGTGTCCCTTGGTTGAGCGTTACTATACTGACATTCCTCTCTTACAGGCCTAAATTAAAACTTTGACTTCTTAGAACGATCTGTTGAAGAAAGAAAACCTTGATCTCAAGGCACATGCAGAGAGGGAGACTAAACGTATCAAGAGAGTTGGAAACATAGTCATTAAGAATACACCCAGTGTCAAGGAAATTATAAACTCTGAACTGTCTGACCCCTCTTTGGCATATTTTTAATGGAAAAACATTTTGTTGTGATTTCGTTTGATTTTGTTAACTAAGTCAAAATAAGTAGATTGGAATTCTGATTTCATTTACTAAAATAAAGACTAGCTATAGAATCTTCGATTATGTAGCCAAGTCTCTTTTAATAAAAACTAGTTATTAAGAAATTGTTTTTCTATTTTATCAAATTGGTTTGCTATTCTCAGGAAATGGGAGATTTTGCTGCTGATTACTTGGAGGAAATATTTTCAATTATACGCCTAAATGATTAGTAGTTTCTCCTTCCTTATGTTTTATAAAAACTTTGATTTAATTTTGAATAAACCAACTCTGTTATGAGTGGTTCCAATCCACTATTTTGTAATATTACTTGATTTTGGGAGATTCAACTCTATCCTGTGAGATATGAGTATTTGGATCCTGGATTACTTTAAATATTGCTCATTTTTGTTAGTGAAGGGATCCTTTTTGGAACACGTTATGGACATGTAATTCCCAAAGACTATATGGACAAGTTGTTCACATTTCGGCTTTAGACCAGTGTGACACTGTTCCATTTATTTTTTGCCTCTTATATTATGAAGTATTAACATGTTATACAACTTTAGCGTCATTAGCATGTAATGTTTCATTTTATTCAACGCTTTCAATTTTGTCTATAACTTGTTGTTTCACATGTTATATCTGTGATCGTTATTTCACTTTAATATCATCGATTTATGCTTGATGTTAAGTTGATGTATCATATGAATGTTTCACATTAAAATTTATTTTACTGTAAACACTCATCATTACAAGGTCACTGGATTTATATGTTTATGACACTGTTTTTATATCTTTGCTCCTAAAAATACTTTGAGTTATTTCTGGAGATGTTAGCACAAGCCTGTTATAGATTTCTCTCACAGGCAAGATAGCTAGAAATTTGGATTGCACAGGGATATAGACACAGTATGAGACTAATCTTAGTTTAAATTTATTTGCATTCAATTTTCGTTATTAGTTTATTAGTGAAATAAGACAATTTAAATTGGCTGTGACTATTATTTTGTTCTTGTTTCAGATTGTGTTTTATTAGTATCTTTGACTTCTTAGATTTTAAATTATTAAACATAAATTATAAAACATATGTGCTTTCTTTATCTACTTCGTAAACAATTACAAAAACATTGATTTCACAATACATCCATCAAAAATTGCAATTTGTAAATACCTTGTTCATATTTATGTTTCCATTTTAACACCTGTAAATAATTAAATTTATGCACATAGTATCATAGTTATAACTTTAGAATAGTTTATTTCTTTTCTTTGTTTTATGACCTTAGTTGGCTAATGGAGCCATTAAACCCATTAGGATAGATCATACCAAACGGCTTGGGTTAATTAGACAACCCCAGACCAGATCTATCCTTCTAGTTGATGGTGTGTCACTTACGCCCGTCAACAAATGGTGCTAGAAGGAGGGATTGAATTAATTTTATGGAACATGGAGATTGCAGGACTCCTCCCCCACACACTCTCTCCCCTGTCGTAATGCATAGTCGCTCAGACAACAAATTTACACTTGAAACAACAACTACCTCAAACGATAACCCTGAAATTCTCGTTGAACCAGTAACACCAGTTCCTCAAGGGGACGACGTCCAAGAAATTGTTCGTCAGTCACTCATAAGAACACATAGTGCCTTAGCCTGTATTAGACAACCTGGTAGGCCACTTAATCAACCCTTAGATTTTTCAGATATCCGAGAACAAATTCAAGGCACTGATCTACTCCAAAACCCTTTGGGTGATAATACTACCAATATTATCAAAACACCTACCCTTGGAGTCAGAGAATCTGGTATCCAACCTTCCCCACCTGGTTCATCTCCATCCTCCTCAAGGGGATAATCTTTATATGAAGGCAGTCCTTCATCAGAATCATATTGGCCTTCTACACCACCAACTCCCATGGAAAATCAAAACAATCCTGCTAGACCTTGGCTCGATGAAGATGTCGTGGATGTACCCAGACCACAACACCCATTACCGAAACATCCAAAGAAATGGCTGTCCAAATTTGATCCAGACTCAAAGCAGTCTGTTGAGGATCATATCAAAATATTTATGTTGGCCATTAGACTCCGGAGTGTTGAACACAAGGATGTAGTATGCAAATTATTCCCTTATACTTTTGAGGGAAATGCCTCCACATGGTATTTCGCTCAACAAACCCAAAACATTATCTCTTAGAACAAGTTTGAAACTTGTTTCTTGGAAAAATTTGAAGATGATAAATCTATGGAAGTCTTGATTATGGAAATTTCTAGCCTAAAAATGAATCCGAAGGAAAAAGTGAAAGATTTTAACCAAAGATTTCTTACTTTAAATAATAAAATCCCTGCAGATTCAATGCCCACTGAAAGTTTAATCGTTGCATATTATGCTAAAGCCTTGCACAATAATATAGCTATATGGGTCAAAAGGTCTAAAAAGAACACATTTCTTGAAGCCTTTGAGGAGACAATCCAAATTAAAAAGGATATTCTGAGCCTGAAAGATAATATTAGTAGTGAAGATTAAACAACTTCATCATCTAAAAATAAAACATATATCCTTACTAGGCCTCCTCAAACTAAAAATCAACCAGAAACTTTAGACTTAGAAAGCTTGCAGAAAGCTTTCCAAAAATTGTCCAATCAGGTCGTTGACTTGAAGAGATTAGTCAAGGAGGCATCGGTAAGAAAAGGAAGTTTTAAACCTCCTTTCAGAAAACCTTTTCCTCCCAACCGGCCAAACCCGACCACTGAAGGTCTAAATTTTGAAAGTTTACAGTACGCTTTGTAAACCATCTTAGAAGCACATGATAATTCTTCCTCTGCCCCTCCCAAAAATTCTGAAGACATAGTTGAGGAAGAAGAACTAGAAGAAGAGGAATCATCTCCTACTATCTTTGGTCACTTCTCAGAAAGTATATTACAAGCAAATTTTTAAATTGTTCACCCCTACAACACAAGAAGCAAAACGCAAAACAAACCCCCTTCTGAAATCGGTAAAAATGTGTTTCCAAAATAGTCAAAGCAAGATGAAATTAAACAGATCTTATCAGCCCCAGTTTTAGAATACGATTTGATTGAAGATCTAAAAAAACTGAGAGCTAATATTTTTGTTTTTTACCAGTTGAAATTTCCCCTTATTTTGCAGAAAATGCTTCAAAATATTGTCGAAAACAGTAAAAACAACAATCCTAGCAGCAAGAAATCAACATAAATCAATTCAAATACCGCCAAAAAAATCCCAACTAAAATGACATCTAAACTTCCAGATAAAAGGGATTTAGCAAGAAAAACTGTAGCAAATGTAGAGAAAATTGTTTTAGGGACAACAACTAAAAATCAAAAGAATTCTTTTGTTAATGCTCGAAAAAATGTCCCGCCTTTTTTGTTGACCTTTTAAATTTTTAATAGGAATGTACATAATTGCATGGTCGATTCTGGTGCATCGTCAAACGTGATGCCTCTATCTGTTTGTCAAAAAATTAATGCAAAAGTTAAACCTTCTGATCTCAAGATCATCCAACTAGATCGAAAAAACGTTAAGGTAATTGGTGAGCTTAAAAATGTTCTGGTTAGATTATCTTCCAATCCTAAGGTTCATCAGATAATTGACATTATCGTTGTTGATATCCCTGAAGTTTATGGTTTGTTTTTAAGAAGGGACTGGTCAGAACAACTGCATGGTTACTTTGCCATAGATTGCTCTCATTTGTGGCTGTCTAAAAATGGACATCCCAACAAAATCAGGATAAACATAGAACGCTATATTAACAATACCGTGACGGATCTAAATGATGCAAATGAACCTTTCACTGCATCTGCTAATTCATTTGAAATCCAGGGAATGGATACCTTCTTTGATAATTTCATGACCAAAATTTCTCCTATTACTGATCCTGGGAAGCAATTAGAAGTTATGACCTATACTCAGACATCAACTTTGCCAAGTATGTCAAGTACCGCTAACGAAGCCCAAATATGGTCATTGTACTTTGATATATCCAAATCCAAAGAAGGAGCAGGTGCAACTTGTGTGCTCATCGATCCTGTAGTTAATAAGACTTTTATTGCTTGCTGGCTAGAGTTTGAGTGCACTAATAACACCACCAAGTATGAAGCACTTCTACAAGGAATTAGGAAAGCTTTGGATATGGAAGTATAGAATTTGATGATATTTGGTGATTCAGAAATCATGGTTAAGCAGGTAAGAAATTCCATACATTGCTTATCACCATATCTAAAAAGATACCAAACTGAGGTATGGATTTTAATGCAAACTTTTTCAGCATTTAACATAAATTCCATTCCTAGATTAAGTAATTCAGAAGCTGATTTATTGGCCAATGTTTCTTCTAAACTATTACCCGTTGAAGGTCTTTCCCCTAATGTGTTTTCAATTGAATTGTTGTTCAAACCATCGATCCCAAATAACATTAAGAATTGGAGAGTATTCGACAATGACCAACAGATTATCAACTTCCTGCATATGGAAGATACCTTCCAAGGTGCAGTCATTGATGAAGGCACTCATGATGAAAACCTCTAAAACTTCACGGTAATATCATATCCTAGATCCCCTGAATCGACATCTGATCTGGTAAAATATATCCCCAGATATGTTGTAAGACTAGAGAAGTTTTATGACTTGCATAATAAGTTTAGAGGGACATTTAATTGTAAAATGACCAACTCTTCTTTGATTTATGAGACGGTTAATTTAGGAACAAAGGATAATCCTCAAAATATTAATTTGGGAAAGGGATGCTCCGAGCAAGAAACATATGATTTTATAAAGTTATTTAAATAATTTAAAGATATTTTTGCTTGGATGTATGATGACTTGAAAACATTTGATCCTAACTTTATACAACATATTATCTCTATGAAGCCATAGACTCAGCCTTTTTAGCAGAAATTGAGGAAGATACACCCTAAATTGGAGCCCACCATTAAAAAAGAACTAAACAAATTACTAACTGCTAAGATAATTTTCTCGGTCAGGAACACGCAATGGGTGTCTAATATGGTCCCTGTAAGGAAGAAAAGTGGTGAAATTCGACTTTGTGTTGATTTCTGGAACCTAAACCGAGCATCTGACAAAGATAACTACCTTGTTCCTCTAACGGAACAAATTATACAATAGGTGTCTAGTTTAAAAAAACTATCTTTACTAGATGGATTTTTGGGATACAACGAGGTCCTCATGTCTCCCTCATATCAGCTCAAAACCACCTTTCGCACCCCATGGGGCACTTATGCCTATAGGAAAATTCTTTTTGGACTGATAAACACCGATGCCACTTTCCAGAGAGTAATGGACATTGCTTTCTGTGGCCTCATTAACCAGTCAGTCATGGTCTACCTTGATGATGTCACTGTATTCTCTAAAAATAAGAAATATCACTTGTCTCACCTGAGGGTTGTCTTGGAACGATGTCGCAAGTTTGACATATCCCTCAACCCTAAGAAAATGGTCTTTACAGTAGAGCAAGGTAAATTTCTTGGGTTTATAGTGTCTAAGGATGGAATGATTATTGACCCCGAAAGAACCCTAGCTATTGCTAAGCTCCCCTCTCCTTCTAAAAAAACCATGCAGTCCTTTTGGGGAAAGATTAGTTTCGTCAGAAGATTTGTCCCAAGATTCTAAAAAATGGTAAGACCATTACATAATTAATTAAAAAGGCTTTTTTGTACCATTGGGGACCACAAGAAAGTCATGCCTTTGATTCAATTAGAAAATCAATAATAGAAGCCCCTTCCTTGATGAGTCCCATTTTTTCTCAGGATTTCACTCTTTATACCTTTGCCTCTGACTGATCTTATGTTGTTGTGTTAATGTAGAAGTATGTTGAAAGCAACGAGATACACATTTCCTTCATGATCTTAGATTTCAAAGAAGTAGATCTTAACTACCCAACAATAGATCAACAGGCATATGTTGTCCTTAAAGTAGTGAAACACTTTCGGTCATACCTACTGAAATCCAGAACCAAGGTTATCGTTCCTTACCCAGCTGTAAGAAACCTGTTAGTACAAAAAGAACTGGGTGAGAAAAGGGAAAATTGGATGACATCATTACATGAATATGATCTCGAAATAACCCTTGCACAAATTGTTAGAGGTCAATGCCTATGTAAACTAGTGTCTGATTCAGTTGAAGAATAGGAAAGTCAAATAAACACCTTAACTGTAAATCAACATAATGAAAAACAAATCAGTTGTGCACAAGTTACTGTCAATTCTTGGTATGAGAACATTAAATTTTATTTGACACATGGATCTGCTCCCCATAATCTTGATCCTAAAAATAGAAGAGCACTTAAGCTAAAATATGCATCTTTCCAGTTAATCAATGATGTATTATTTTGAAATAACTTTGATGGTGTTCTTATGCGTTGTTTAGAAAAGGAAGAGTTGGACAAAGTGCTATATGAACTTCATGCAGGTGAAGCTGGTGGTCACTTCGGTGGAGATACCACTACTCACAAAGTGTTAAGAGCTGGGTACTATTGGCCCACTTTGTTCAAAGACACTCATGCGTTGTGACGTAAATGCATAATCTGCTAAAAGGCTGCAATATGGGTGAAAAAGGCAACATTCCCTTTGCAGCCTGTTACTGTAGATTCTCCTTTTCAGCAATGGGGCCTTGACATCATAGGACTAATTGATCCTTCTTCTTCGTAGCAGCACAAGCATATCCTTACAACAATGGATTATTTTACTAGATGGTCCAAGGCTGTACCTTTGAAAGTGGTGAACACAAATCAGGTAGTATCTTTCCTAAACTCTCATATCATCGCTCGATTTAGAATTCTCGAATGTTTGGTCTTTGATAATGCCTCTTACTTTTCATCCCTGGATATGAATGTTTTTTCTTTGGAAAAAGGTATGAAACTGAAGTATTATGAAAGCTACTACCCTCAAGGAAATGGCCTAACAGAATCAACGAACAAAAATTTAATCAAGATTATTAAAAGAACAATTTCAGAAAATCACAAAAATTGGCACAATGCATTGTATAATGCACTTTGGGCTGATAGGGTAACCCCAAAAGCCTCTATTGGTAATTCCCATTTCTTTCTCATCTACAAAAGAGAAGAAATTATCCCGTCGCATGTTTTACTTCCCTCACTGCAACTATCGCAGAAATTTCAAGAAGAGGAGTGCCCTCCTCTAGAAAATCGAATAAATGCCTTATTGAAACTAGAGGAAGTGAGAACACAAGAAAAGTAGAAATTGGATCAGCATCAACAAATTTTAAAAAGATGGTTTGATTCAAATTCTTCTTCAGATAGGAATTTTGATGTCAGAGACTTGGTTCTCAAGTGGGACAAAGCTCACGAGGGAAAGGGGGAACACACCAAGTTCCAGAATCTATGGTTGGGACCATTTGTAATTTATGAAAAATTGGGTCCCAGCTCTTTCCATCTGCATAATTTGGAGGAATATCCAGACACTTTCCCAATGAATAGCTAGCCTCTCAAAAGGTATTTTACCTAATGATTTCAGATCCACCTTTTGTATATTTTTTTTTTCATTTCTATTTTTTGATTTTGGTTCTTTTGATTTTGCTTGATTTTAATTTATTTTCAAATAATGATGTCTAAGTCACCATTTCATTTGTGGAAGGGAAATCAGAATTTTTATTCATTAGCAACAGCTGCCAAATTCTTGAAGCACCAGTGTTGTGAATGCTAAAACTCAGATCAACAGAAGTAAGTTTCTGTTCAAAACAATGTTACTGGTTTTCCTCTAAAATTCTGAGAAGACACAATTATCATTAATAAAACTCTTAACGTTGTCCCTATTTAAAAAAAAACAAATCGATTATACCTTCCTATCTTCGAGATGGTTTCTTAACAAAAATCTAAGTGTTCATATCATGATGAAGGTTGTCAAACGAGTAAATAAGTTGTAAAAGATCAAATTTTTGATTTCAAAATCTGAGATTTTTAGCATCACCCCGCTCTCTTGAATATCATAAAGTTTCTCAAATTCGTAAACAAATTCTAGAGAGTTGAAAGCAATGTAAGGTGTGGGAAGTGTCTGTAAACCTGTCGATACATTGAACAGGTCTGTTGGCAGCAGTTAAATGCATGCATGATGCCAAGGCAACTTCGTCGGGGTACTGAACAGGCCTGTTGGCAGCGAAACAATGTTGGGTTTAAGAAAATTTTCAGGTATGTCCTTTTGAATTGATCAAAAGTAAATATGTTCTTTATCATGAATGGACGACACATGGATAGGAAAAAGGTGTTAGAGTGAGTTAAATGACATCCTTGTCGAGGCTATGGATGCGTGTTGGTAGTAGTGGCCCTGTCAACAGTATCAGACTCGATTGCCTAAACATCGTTTCACTCGTAAACTAGATTTGATACCAGATTGCATTTTTGACAGAAACACATTTGATGCTAGACTACATTATTTTCTAAGTTTTGATTAGGATGCTTGATCTACTGTCAACTATTTATTAAAAATTCATTCTTTCTGATTCACCCTAACATGAATTTTCTAGTGATGTAGAGATAACTACTTCACCCAGTATGTCACCATTGTTGGTAGCCACACATGATTTTGATATTTAACACGATCTAAAGAGATTACAATTTTTCGTAGCTGCCACCACCTCAAATTTCTAAACATTTTTATGAGTTTCGAAATTATTGTTGGATTAAAGCTTACCTTATTGAATTTTTTATCGCTTGCATTTTCGTTAGTTTTATTTTTAATTCATGACTGTAAGCATGAATTAAACATAAAACTTGGCTTGGTTTAATAATTTTGTGCCTTAGAAATATATTTTAAAAATCCATCCATGTGTAATTGAAATTCAAATCTTATGAATTGGTTGATTAATCCATTATCTATTTTTTGTTTTAATATGGTTTTTATGAATTCAATGGTTAGATAGTTCATTCTCAAATTATTTTGATACATGAAGAGCCTTGGTTAATTTTTGATATTATTCTCATGATTTCAATGGTCGTATCAACATTCATACCAATGAGTACAGACATGTTGTACTTGTGTTTTCGCCTTACCTTGCTGGCTCAAAACATTAATGAAGCTATTCATTACCTGCATAGGGTTTTGTACTTTGTAGTTTTGGCACTCATCATGAGAGATGGTAAGGAATACAATGAACCCTCTGGTTTTCGTTCTCACTATATGAGTTATTATAACCCATAGGATCTTCTATTTTCGTGTCTCCACTCTCCGTTCAGACTTGTTTCTGTTGCTCACACGATTGGAACCTGAAACTATTCCGAGTCATCTCTGTTGCATCCTTGTTACAGTGGTCATGGCACCCGTCATTCACATGGAGCCGAATGGATTCCAAGCCTTATTATCCCGTGATGATGCCATTGATGACCTAAAGGGGCATGGTTGGGATGTATTAGGGATGATTTTAAGGATGGAAATTTATTTTAAAATGTAGAAACCTTGGCGAATGCTAGTAATCCTTCATATGCCAACTATAAATATTTGGGGATATTTTTGTAAAAATATTCAAATTTCTAAGGAATTTATATAGTTTGTATAAATTTTTGGCTCTTTTTAAGGTAAAATAATTTTATCCTATAGAATTTGGGCGAATCATTTTTAGAATAGCGAATCTTTTTTTGGGAAAACATGGAAAATTAGCCCATGAGAGAAATTTAGCCCCTAAAATCATCCATGGGATGTATTCCTTAAAAAATTCGAGGGTTATAATATTCAGGTAGCAGAAGCTTTCGCATGAACCTTTGATGGGTTCAGAGCTAAGATTGGAGACATACAGTTAGAATTGACAGAAGATTTCGTTGGCAAAGAAACATGGCTCCCATCAAAGGGTGAGATATGGTTTAATAACACTAGGATAGAAGAAGTCCCATGGAATTTCTTTATGACTTCTCGAAAAACCAACTATTGTGTAAAGGTATTCCTATCGCTCTGTTAAAACCTAGATGGCATAGTTTATTGTTAATTCTGAAACAATTTGTTACGTGCGAAGGTCGATACAGATTGGTCTTTCTCTACCATATCTGTTTTCTCATGAATTTCATAGGTTTTGACTTAGATATGCCCTTTTACTTATTGATGAGCCTCTATAAGATGTCCAAGCGTTATAAATGATAGGGTATCAATTTGATCTTGTTCCAGCATGGATTGGTTAAAATCTTGTCGATGTATCATCTATCGACCATAGGTGATAGTTGGGAGACCTTTTTGATGAGGAATAGATTCGCCCAGGCTGATCCTACATTAAACCCTCTTTTAACAACAAACCCTAACTTAGACAAGCCACTTGTTGAAAACCATTTCGGTAATTCAATTAATGGACCAGAGTTTACTGATAGAACCCCTCTAGATAAAGGATCATCGTGTAGGTTTTCAACTACAAGATCTGCAGAACAAGTGACTGATGAATTGAAGGGAAGTGATCCTCATGTGCCTGTGAATGATGCTAGTGTTAAATCTGATGTCAAGAAATTCGGTAAAGGAACAAAACAACAATGCAAAGATTTGGGTTTCAATAACAAGAAGGTCGGTTGACTAATATGGAGAAAACTAAGGAACCGAAAGGATACTCATATGATATCAATTGATACGATCAAGATCGATGAGGGTTTAGATTCTGAGATAGAGGATTTTCTAGTTTGAGAAGATCCAGAAATTCAAGGTTCCAGGAGGGAGGTTATCATTCATAGTGAACTGTATGATTTTGTGACAAATTTACCACCATGGCTTAAAGGTAAAGAAGGATTCTTGGGTATTAGGCAAGATCTGAAGAAAAATATATATAAGACTGAAGCCCCCTTGGTCGATTGTGTCCCTTGTCGATATTTCATCTCCCCTATACATTGTGATGGTTGTCTCGATTGGGTTGAGTGTTACTATACCGATGTTCCTCTCTCACAGGCCCGAATTAAAACTTTGACTGCTCATAACGATTTGTTGAAGCAAGAAAACCTTGATCTCAAGGCACATGCAGAGAGGGATACTAAACGTATCAAGAGAGTTGGAAACATAGTCATTAAGAATACGACCAGTGTCAAGGCAATTATAAACTTTGAACTGTCTGACCCCTCTTTGGCAGATTTTTAATGGTAAAACATTTTGTTGTGATTTCGTTTGATTTTGTTAACTAAGTCGAAATAAGCAAATTGGAATTCTGATTTCATTTACTAAAATAAATTCTGGCTACAGAATATTCAATTATGTAGCCAAGTCTCTTTTAATAAAAATCAGTTATTAAGAAATTGTTTTTCTAATTTATCAAATTGGTTTGCTATTCTTAGGAAATGAGAGATTTTGTTGTTGATTACTTGGAGGAAATATTTTCAATTATACACCTAAATGATTAGTAGTTTCTCCTTCCTTATGTTTTATAAAAACTTTTATTTAATTTTTAATAAACCAACTCTGTTATGAGTGGTTCCAATCCACTATTTTGTAATATTACTTGATTTTGGGAGATTCAAATCTATCCTATGAGATATGAGTATTTGGATCATGGATTACTTTAAATATTGTTCATTTTTGTTAGTGAAGGGATCTTTTTTGGAACACTTTATGGACATGTAATTCCCAAAGACTATATGGACAAGTTGTTCACATTTCGGCTTTAGACCAGCGTGACACTGTAACATTTATGTTTTGCCTCTTATATTATGGAGTATTAACATGTTATACAGCTTTAGTCTCATTAGCATGTAATGTTTCATTTTATTCAGCACTTTAAATTTTGTCTATAACTTGTTGTTTCACATGTTATATATGTGATCGTTATTTCACTTTAATATCATGAATTTATGCTTGATGTTAAGTTGATGTATCATATAAATGTTTCACATTAAAATTTATTTTAATGTAAACACTCATCATTGCAAGGTCACTGGATTTATATGTTTATCACCCTGTTTTTATATCTATGCTCCTAAAAATACCTTGAGTTATTTCTAGAGATGTTAGCACAAGCCTGTTACAGATTTCTCTCATAGGCAAGATAGCTAGAAATTTGGATTGCACAGGGATATGGACACAATATGAGACTAATCTCAGGTTAGTGTTATTCGCATTCAATTTCTGTTATTAGTTTATTAGTGAAATAAGATAGTTTAAATTGGTTGTGACTATTATTCTGTTCTTGTCTCAAATTGTGTTTTATTAGTATCTTTGAGTTCTTAGATTTTAAATTATTAAAAAGAAAATATAAAAAATATGTGTTTGCTTTATCTACTTTGTAAACGATTACAAAAACATTGATTTCGCAAGACATCCATCAAAACTTGCAATTTGTAAATACCTTGTTCATATTTATGTTTCCATTTTAACACATGTAAATAATTAAATTCATGTACATAGTATCGTAGTTGTAAATTTAGAATAGTTTATTTCTTTTTTTTGTTTTAGGACCTTAGTTGGATAACAGAGCCATTAAACTCGTCAGGACAGATCATACCAAATGGCTTGGGTTAATTAGACAACCCCATACCGAATCTATCCTTCCAGTTGATGGTGTGTAACTTACACCCGTCAATAGTACTCTGCCCCATCTCCTCATTAACTCTTGAGGAGGACTCTTCCAACTACCACTCTGTCTGGTAATTCATTTTCTGGGTAAGAGAAATGTTCTGGGTCCGAGCCATTAAATCTATTAAGGTACTGGTTTTGTGGGGGGTCATCTCAATCATTTCTATTTCCCCTCACGATCTCTCTCATAGCATCCATGCTCTATCTTGGAAAACCCATCTTTCAGTAGTTATGCAACACTTATTCATTTTCTATTAATAACAAAAAATGCATACATTGACCTTTTATACAAAGGTTAATCAAATCCAACATTCACACATATCTAGTCTTCCATAGTCTCTTGGCTAGTTATAATTAAATTTACAAACTGGGGGAAACATGGGTATTAAAATCCCCTCCCCCTTAAAGTAACATCATCATCGATGTTCTATCTACCGATGTGCTCTATATGTACATAATTAAACAAAAATGGATATGCTTGTTTCATGGCATCTTCCATTTCCCATGTAGCCTCATCGGGGCCAAAGTGTTTCCACTGCACCTTGACCTGTGCAATGGTTTCTATTCCTAAGTGGGGTTTCCTTCCTATCTATTATGCATTGAGGTTATAGAAGGAATTATCCCTCTAGTTCCACCTAAATCACAGACCAATCAATAATATGATTAGAATCATGTACATATTTCTTTAATAATGAAACATGGAAAACATCATGTGCCTTCATTGTGGGAGGAAGTGCTATCCTATAGGTTACAGGTCCCACTCTATCCAAAATCTCAAAGGGTCCATAATACCGAGGAGCCATCTTGGCACAAGATCCCATTCTCAATGATATTTTCTTGGGTCTAACTTGGAGATACACATGATCCCCTTTTTTGAACTCTCTAGGAGTCCTCTTTCTGCCTGCATAACTTTTCTTCCTATCCTGAGCTATTTTCAAATTCTGTTTTATCTAAATTACTTGTTGTTCCATTTCTTTTAGCATCTCTGGCTCAATTGTAATTCTATCTACTAGTGTATCCTAGCTGATTGGAATCTTGCATTGTCTACCATAGAGGGCCTCAAAAGGGCTCATCTTCAATGACTCTTGATAGCCATTGTTGTAGACAAACTCTACCAATGGTAGGTACTCTTCCCACTTCTCAGGATGATGTATTACATGCATCCTTAACATTTCCTCTAACACTTGGTTTACCCTCTATGTTTGTCCATCAGTTTGAGGGTGATAGGTAGTGCTAAATAGATATTTCCATAAATTTGAAGTGAATTTCGTATCTCTGTCATATATGATCTCCCTAGGAATGCCATGCAACCTAAATATTTCTTTCATGAAAATACCGGAAATGTCTTATCCCTTGCAATTTGACTTAACGGGAATGAAGTGAGCAACCTTGCTCAATTTGTCCACCACCACCATGATGGCACCATTCTGTTTGGACGATTTTGGTAATCCTATGATAAAATCCATGGAGATGGTTTCCCATTTCCATTCTGAAATTGGTAGGGGTTGCAACAACCCTACTGGATGTCAGTGCTTTGCCTTAACCTATTGACATTCTAGACATTTGGCCAAGTGATCGACTATGTCCTTCTTTAGTCTGGGCCAATAATTTTTTTTCCTAGTGGTTGTGATCATCTTCTGATAACTAGGATGACTAGTATATGGTGTTTTTTGTAGTTCATCCATCATGAACCTTTTTAAGTCATCATAGTTCGTAATATCTAACCTAACTTTGTAAGTTAGCAATCCATCATTCAAAAATTGATACCCTTCATACTTCAGCTCTGTGGGCTCTTTCTCTAAGTACGATTTTATAGTCTTAAAAAATGCATCTGTCTCTTGTGCACTCTTCACTCTCTCTCTGACATCCATTTCACAGATCCTTACAACTGTGAGGTGAATCATTTTCACACTTCTACTAAGGGAATCAACCACACTATTTTATTTTCCTTTGATATGTTTGATTTCAAAATCAAACTCACTAAGGAGAGCCATCCATCCAACTTGTCTAGCATTAAGTTTTGGTTGGCCAAACAGGTACCTCAACCCACAATGATATGTCATTAGCACAAATCTTCTACCCAAGAGGAAATTCCCCCACATTTTTTAAGCATGCACTATGGAATCCAACTCTATATCATGGGTCACATAATTGATTTCATGCTCATTTAATTTTCTAGATTCGTAGCAAATTACATGTTCTTCTTGCATAAGGACTCCTCCAAGTCCTTCCTTCTAGGAATTTGTACACACAAGGAAGTCCTTGTTTGGATCTGCAATCTTCAACACAGGTGCATTGGTTAGAAGGAATTTCATCTCTTGGAATCTCTCCTCACATTCAGATTTCCAAATGAATTTAACTCCCTTTTTCTGAAGGGAAGTGATTGGGCAACCAATCTTGAAAAATCCTTTGATGAACCTCTTATAGTATCCTACTAGGCACATAAAGGATCTGATATCAGATACATCCTTTGAGTTAGGCTAATCCATAATGGCTTTGATCTTGTCAGGATTAACTGCCACCCCTTCTTCATAAATAACATGTCCTAAGTAATGGACTTGTTTATGGAAAAAGTCACACATACTAAACTTAGCATAGAGATGATGTTATCTTGGTACTTGAAGTACTATCTTAAGATGTTCTTCATGCTCCTCCCTATTATTAGAATAAATTAGGATATCATCAATGAAAACCAATACAAATGTGTCTAATAATTTACTAAGTACATTATTCATTAAGCACATAAAAGTGGTTGGTGCATTGGTTATCCCAAATGATAGCACC
>JASDQU010198283.1:0-19465 GCA_032191745.1 Picea mariana
AGATCCTGTATAATGTCTCCCATGTTGAAATCTCCAATGTTGGCATTTACTCTAAACTCCCTACTAGTTCTTCTTCTTGTATGTAGGTGATTGACAATTTTTTGTTCTAGTTTTTCTTCTGCCATGATGCTACATTTTTCTAGTATGTTTTTCAATGTTTTCACATATGATGGATCATTTAATACTTTTACATATGATTGCAAGAATCCTTTGTGATCCAGGTGGATATCGTTGGCCACCCACCTTTTCCAACTGGCTCAAAACAATTTTCTAGCAGTTTTGGCAATTTACTATTTTTAGCAGTTTTAACTTCCAAGGCCATTTTGAGGTCCTAAATGAAGGTTTCTCAGGATCGATCTTCTCAATGATATCTGAAGGCATGATTGAGCCCCAAAAATTAATCTCTTCGATGACACCTTTCCAATGGGCTATCATGCACCTAAAACGGAGATCGCATGCAAACATTATGACCCCAGGAATTTGATGTACTAACTTACCCAAACGGGGCCCACATGAACATTGGTGCTTCATCTCCTAGGGTTAGGTTTTCGGTTGTCTAGGGTTTTTGGCATTCCTGTTTATTGTAAAAATTCCTTCAGAGCCTCATTGTAATGATCTTCTTGCGAATGTGAGTAGCCATCACATCTCTTCTCAGAGATAAGATGCCACCATTCTAGCGAGTCTTTCACTCTTTATTTTTATAGTCTTTGTACATTTATTTCATCAATAGTAATCGTATATTACTATATATCTATTTTTATGGTTGCATATCTAATACATTTATGTTATATTATTGAATATCTGCGATATCTCTGTGCATTTCTTTATTATATCTCCGCTCTCATTTCGTGGCGAAAATAATCTGGATCAGTGGTATCAGAGTAGGTTGCTCTTGATCATTTTTCAGTGCATGTCCTCGATGAGGTTTGAGTACAGAAAGTTGGGTCTCAAGCTTGTATCTCTTGAAGACAATCTCTTTCACATGCCCAAGAAACCCTCCATGGAAAAAGAAAAAAAATACGATGGAGCAGACAATCCTATCAATTTGTTGCTTGAGCAAGCCCTCACGCGACAGAGGGACGAAATGATGGAGAATATTTCCTACATCCTTCAATGCCTCTCAATAACTCCAGGCGCATATTCATCAAGCCACCACTTTGGAGGCACCTCGCCTTTTAAGGTACATGTCAATTTTGACATTCCTATATTTGAAGGTCAGATAGATGCAGATGCCCTAGATAAATGGTTAAATCTGTTGGAAGGTTATTTATTTATTCACAATTTTTACGACAGATAAAATATCATCTTCACCCTCCTTAAGGCTCTCCCCCATGTAAAACATTGGTGGGAAACTTACCGGGAGCAGAGTTCCACAGAGGAGTCTGAAATATATGAGGCCAAGCCCACTTGGGATTTTTTTGTGGATGTGGTAAAGGAACAATATTACCTTGTTGGCAACTATGAGGACCAGTACATGAGATGGACCACACTATGGCAAGAGAGGGGCCAAGCAGTTTCAGATTTCACCAATACCTTCCATACCTTTCATGCCAAGATGGGTATTAAAGACTCCGAATGAAATTTTCTTCTGAAATACAGTGGGGATCTACACAGATACATCCAAACTGAAATGGATTTTTTGGACATCTCATCACTTGGTGTTGCTTATCGATATGTTGTTAAAGTCGAGCACAAATTTAAGCACCAAAAAAAATGGGAGTTTGGGTCTGCATATCTGCAACAACCAAAGTATGACAAAGATGACCCTAACAAACAGTCTCCTAAAAACCAATCCAAGCCACAGAAAAAGAAGGGTCATGGAAAGACAAATAAGGACACCAGAAAATGGTGCGATTTCCACAAAATCCCCTGGAACAACACCGATGAATGTCACTCAAAAAAGTCATTGGTGGCCGAGATAAAAGACAAGGAGCTGAACCCTGATTCATAATCTTATTCTAAAAATATTGGTAAAGGAGAGATCATTGATGCTTACCCCACTACTATTTTCATGATCGCAACAATTCAACCAGAAGAACCAACAGATCCTGAAGAGGGGGATCACCTTTTTCATTCTCAGATGTGGGTGAAGGGGACCCCGCTGCTTTTTATTGTTGATAGTGGAAGCCATAAGAACCTCATCTCAACAGAGGTCATCAAATAGTTGGGATTGTCGACAACACCACACCCGCATCCAAACAACATCGGGTGGCTTCACCAAGGACGATATCTTCGTGTCAGCCAACAGTGTTGATTGTCATACGACATCCAAGACTTCAAGGATGAGGTATTATGTGATGTTTCCCCATTGGATGTCTGTGATTTTCTCTTGGGACAAACATATATGTGGAGACGCCATGCTGTTTATGAGTCTCAACCCCATAGTGTCATTGTTTCTCTATGGGTTCATCTCTACAAAATACTAGAGGTAGTTTTGAATATTGTTCCACCTAAACAGTTCCACAAGGTAGTATGGCATACTGCAAAATTCAACTTCTTCACAATATATTCAAAAGGGGAACATAAGGACACTGCAAGAACTATCGCCTCGCCCAATGCACCTTGTATCCAACAAAAGTAGGTCGACAAGGTTGCATCAAAGAGAAAAGATTCCTTCTGCACACCATCCACTCATGTATCTCAACTTGTTGAACAACCTCAACCTAAACAAGTTCATGACAGACTTTCACAAACTGAGCAGCGCGACGTCTCTAGCAAGGCAAGCATCTCACCAAGATGGAGATTCAACAAACTCTTTTCCCTCTCCCTAGGGAACTCAAGGAAATGGAGACCATTTCTTCCTAATGAGGGAGTATTGATCTAGGTGTAAATTGGTGGCCACCCACCTTTTCCAACTAGCTCAAAACAGTTTTCTGGCAATTTTGGCAATTTACTATTTTTAGCACTTTTAACTTTCGGGGCCATTTTGAGAGCCTAAATGAAGGTTTTTCGGGATCAATCTTATGAATGATAACTGAAGGCAGGATTGAGACCCAAAAATGAATCTCCTCGAATATACCTTTCCAACGATCTATCATCAGCCTAAAACGGAGATCATATGCAAAAGTTATGACCCCAGGAAGTTGATGTACTAACTTACCCAAACGGGGCCCACATGACTTTTGGCGCTTCATATCCTAGGGTTAGGTTTTTGTATGTTTAGGGTTTTTGGAATTCCTGTTTATTGTAAAAATTCCTTTAGAGCCTCATTATAATGATCTTCTTGCGAATGCGAGTAGCCATCACATCTCTTCTCAAAGATAAGCTGCCACCATTCTAGCGAGTCTTTTACTCTGTATTTTTACAGTCTTTGTACATTTATTTCATTAATAGAAATCGTGTATTACTGTATATCTATGTTTATGGTTTAATCTCTGATACATTTATGTTATATTATTGAATATCTTTGATATCTCTATGCATTTATTTATTATAGCTCCGCTCTCATTTCGTGCCGAAAATAATCCGAATCAGTGGTATCAAAGCAGGCTCCTCTTGATCGTTTTTCAATGCATGTCCCTGACGAGGTCTGAGTATAGCAAGTTGGGTCTCAATTTTTTCTCTCTTGAAGAAAATATCTCTCACATGCCCAAGAAACCCTCCATGGCGGAAGCAAAGAAAAATGATGGAGCAGACGATCCTATCAATTTGTTGCTTGAGCAAGCTCTCACACAACAGAGGGACGAAATAATGGAGAATTTTTCCCACATCCTTCAACGCATCCTGATAGCATCAGGTACATCTTCATCAAGCAGCCACTTTGGAGGTACCTTGCCTTTTAAAGTATAGGTAAAGTTTGACATTCCTATATTTGAAGGTCAGATAGATGCGGATGCCCTAGATAAATGACTAAATCTATTAGAAGGTTATTTCTCTGCTCACAATTTTTTCGACAGAGAAAATATCATCTTCATGCTCCTTAAGGCTATCCCCCATGTCAAACATTGGTGGGAAACTTACTAGGAGAATATTTCCACAGAGGATTCTGGAATATATGGGGTCGAGCCCACTTGGGATTTTTTTGTGGATGCGGTAAAGGAAAAATATTACCTTGTTGGAAACTATGAGGACCAGTACATGAGATGGACCACACTGCGGAAAGCGAGGGGCCAAGTAGTTTCAGAGTTCACCAATACCTTCCATACCTTGTGCACCAAGTTGGGTATCAAAGACTCCAAAAAAAAATTTCTTCTGAAATACCATGGGGCTCTACACAGATACATCCAAACTAAAATGGATTTTCTGGACATCTCATCACTCGGTGCTGCTTATCGATATGTTGTTAAAATCGAGCACAAATTTAAGCACCAAAACAAATAGGAGTTTGGGTCTGCAAATCTGCAACAACCAAAGTATGACAAAGACGGCCCTAACAAACAGTCTCCCAAAAACCAATCCAAGCCACATGAAAATAAGGGTCACAGGAAGACAAAGAAGGACACCAGAAAATGGTGTGATTTCCAAAAAATCCCCTGGCACAACACCGATGAATGTCGCTCAAAATAGTTATTGGTGGCCGAGATCAAAGACAAGGAGTTGAACCCTGATTCAGAATCTGATTATAAAAATGATGGTAAAGGATAGATCATTGACGCAGACCCCACTGCTATTGTTGCGACCGCAACAATTCAACCAGAAGAACCAACAGATCCTTAAGAGGGGGAGTTCCTTTTTTATTCACAGATGTGGGTGAAGGGGACCCCACTAGATTTTATTGTTGATAGTGGAAGCCAAAAGAGCCTCATCTCAGCATAAGTCATCAAACAGTTGGGATTGTCGACAACACCACACCTGCATCCATACAACATTGGGTGGCTTCACCAAAGAAGAGAACTTTGTGTCAGCCAACAGTGTCGATTGTCATATGACATCCAACCCTTCAAGGATGAGGTATTATGTGATGTTTCCCCACTGGATGTCTGTGATGTTCTCTTGGGCCAGCCATATATGTGGAGACGCCATACTATTTATGAGTCTCAATCTTGCAGTGTCATTGTTTCTCTATGGGGTCATCTCTACAGAATACTAGAGGTAGTTCTGAATATTGTTCCACCTAAACAGTTCCGCAAGGTAGTATCTCATACTGCAAAATTCAACTTCTTCACAATCTATTCAAAAGGGGAATAGAAGGACACTGCAAGCACTAAAGCCTCACCCCAAGCACCTTCTATCCAACAAAAGTAGGTCAACAATGTTGCAGCAAAGAGAAAATATTCCTTCTACACACCATCCTCTCATGTATCTTGACTTGTTGAACAACCTCAGCCTCAACAAGTTCGTGATAGACTTCCACAAACTGATCAGCATGACGTCTCTAGCAAGGCAAGCAAATCACTAAGATGAAGATTCAGTAAACACTTTTCCCTCTCCTTGGGGCACTCAACGCAATGGATACCATTGCTTCCTAAGGAGGGAGGATTGATCCAGGTGGAAATTGGTGGCCACCCACCTTTTTCAGTTGGCTCAAAACAATTTTCTGGAAATTTTGGCAATTTACTATTTTTAGGACTTTTAAATTTCGGGGCCATTTTGAGGGCCTAAATGAAGGTTTTTTGGGATCAAGCTTCTCAATTATAACTGAAGGCAGGATTGATCCCCCAAAATGAATCTCCTCGATGATACCTTTCCAATGATCTATCACGAGCCTAAAACAAAGATAGTATGCAAAAGTTACGACCCCGGGAAGTTGATGTACTAACTTACCCAAATGGGGCCCACATGACTTTTGGCGCTTCATCGCCTAGGGTTAGGTTTTTGGATGTCTAGAGTTTTTGTCATTCCTTTTTATTGTAAAAATTCATTTAGAGCCTCATTGTAATGATCTTATTGCGAATGCGAGTAGTCGTCACATCTGTTCTCAAAGATAAGTTGCCATCGTTCTAGCGAGTCTTTCACTTTGTATTTTTATAGTCTCTGTACATTTATTTCATTAATAGAAATCATGTATTACTGTATATATGTGTTTATGGTTGCATCTATGATACATTTTTGTCATATTATTGAATATCTGTGATATCTCTATGCATTTCTTTATTATATCTCCGCTCTCATTTCGTGCCGAAAATAATCCGGATCAGTGGTATCAGAGCAGGATCCTCTTGATCGTTTTTCAGTGCATGTCCCCGATGAGGTCCGAGTATAGCAAGTTGGGTCTGAATATTGTCTCTCTTGAAGAACATCTCTCTCGCATGCCAAAGAAACCCTCCATGGAAGAAGCAAAGAAAAACAATGGAGCAGACGATCCTATCAATTTGTTGCTTGAGCAAGCTCTCACGCGACAGAGGGATGAAAAGATGGAGATTTTTTCCCACATCCTTCAACGCTTCCCGATAGCATAAGTAACATATTCATCAAGCGAACACTTTAGAGGCACCTCACCATTTAAGGTAAAGGTAAATTTTCACATTCCTATATTTGAAGGTCAGATAGATGCGGATGCCCTAGATAAATGGTTAAATCTGTTAGAAGGTTATTTCTCTGTTCATAATTTTTCTGACAGAAAAAAGATCATATTCACGCTCCTTAAGGCTGTCCCCCAAGTCAAACATTGGTGGGAAACTTACTAGGATAAGAGTTCCACAGAGGAGTCTGGAATATATGGGGTCGAGCCCACTTGGGATTTTTTTGTGGATGCGTTAAAGCAACAATATTACCTTGTTGGCAACTATGAGGACCAGTACATGACATGGACCACACTGTGGCAAGAGAGGGGCCAAGTAGTTTCAGAGTTGACCAATACCTTCCATACCTTGCGTGCCAAGCTGGGTATCAAAGACTCCGAATGAAATTTGCTTCTGAAATACCGCGAGGCTCTACACAGATACATCCAAACTGAAATGGATTTTCTAGACATCTCATCACTTGGTGTTTCTTATCGATATGCTGTTAAAATCGAGTAGAAATTTAAGCACCAAAACAAATGGGATTTTGGGTCTGCAAATATGCAACAACCAAAATATGACAAAGAAGGCCCTAACAAATAGTCTTCGGAAAACCAGTCCAAGCCACAGGAAAAGAAGGGTCATGGAAAGAAAAAGAAGGACACCAGAAAATGGTGTGATTTCCACAAAATCCCCTGGCACAACACTGATGAATGTCCCTCAAAACAGTCATTTGTGGCCAAGATCAAAGACAAGGATCCAAACCCTCATTTAGAATTTAATTTTGAAAATACTGGTAAATGACAGATCATTGATGCAGATCCCATTTCTATTGTCGCAACCTCATAAATTCAACCAGAAGAACCAACATATCCTGAAGAGGGGGAGCGCCTTTTTCATTCACAGATGTGGGTGAAGGGGACCCCAGTACATTTTATTGTTGATAGCGGAAGCCAGAAAAACCTCATTTCAGCAGAGGTCATCAAACAGTTGGGATTGTTGACAAAACTGCACCCACAACCATACAACATCGTGTGGCTTCGCCAAGGACGATATCTTCGTGTCGACTAGCAATGTCGATTGTCATACGACATACAACCCTTCAAGGATGAGGTATTATGTGACGTTTCCCCACTGGATGTTTGTGATATTCTCTTCGGTCAACCATATATGTGGAGACACCATGATGTTTATGAGTCTTGACCCTGCAGTGTCATTTTTTCTATATGGAGTCATCTCTACAAAATACTAGAGGTAGTTTCGACTATTGTTCCACCTAAGCAGTGCCGCAAGGTAGTATCTCATACTGCAAAATTCAGCTTCTTCATAATCTGTTCAAAAGGAGAACATGTTAAGAACCTGAATAGATCTACAAATATAATCACCAAAAATACTGAATACATAATAGATCCACAAAGCAAGATCTAAGAAACCACCACTTTATTATATCAAAAACCTTGAGGTAGGGAAACACCATACAATGGATCCTATTATGGAAGGGATCCTCTCCTGTTCACTTGCCTCTTCGAGGGGGAATCCTCCTATTGAGCTAAAATTCACAACACAATAATTTTATTCATGTCTCATTACATTGCTTGAACCCCTTTATATAGTGCTACCATCACCTAAGAACATTCTAAAGGAGGAATCTTCTAGAAGTAGAACATTCTAAGAAGTCCTCTTACATTTATTATATCTAACTACCCATTTATTATATCTAACTACCATAGTGGGTCTTATTTAATAATATAGTGGACCTATTCCACCTTACATTGAATGACCTCCACTATTATCAAAATGGGCCCTCTATGAAAGCATTGTCCTCAATGCTTGATGTATAACCATATACCAGGGTCCCATGGATAATTGTGGACCATAATGTTGAAGAAGACTAGAGAACCAAGGTCCCATGTAGAAAGGAAAGACACCATGCTGAAGTAGTCCAACCACCATTGTAAGCCCAGGTCCCATGTCCAAGTGCTCATGTGAACTCCCTGTGGAAGATTTTGGAACCCAATAAGCAACTCAAAATGATGCTCCAAAGACTGAGCCCTGTCATGTGGATCCAAATAAGAAGATCTATCCACACAGTGGAAAAGGGTTGTAGCAGAATCTGGAAGGAATAATACCATTGTAGAATATGTAGGATGGACACTGGTAATAATCATTGACTCTCGATTTGTCACATTGATGCTCTCTACAAAAGCTAGATTAGAGTTATCAAATAAAATATGAAAGTGATTGTCATCCCAGAAATGACAACTATCCATATACCAATCATCACAATCGGCCTCAAAATCATACCAAACATATATTTCTTGATTATATTCATCCCTTATTTCCACCATAAGAAATCTCTCCTGGATTCTATCCAATGAATCTTGAATACTATGAAAACTAGCATTGAGGCCATCTGCAAGGTCATGAAATTTGTCATGCAATATGTCACACCATTGGGCTTTAAATGCTTCAGTACTATGTAAAATTTCTATGAGGGCTTGAGAAGAAATAGCCACTTGAGTACCCTATGAAATCTACTGTCTCACCACCATCACGAAAAAACCCAAAAAATAGAACAATAAATTACTGCAGAAAATCGCGACATTTTCCAGAAAAACCTTGAAAAACTATTGAATTTAAAATGCTCATAACTTCACTTCCTGGACTCCGTTTTGGCTGATTATTTTTTTTGAAATTGGGTGAAATTGTGAGAGGAACTCAGATCTATAATTTTTTTGTGCAAATTTGTCCTCTAGCTACTACAAAAATAAAAAAAAATCACGCCGTCGTCCGCGGAAAAACCCTGAAAATTGCAGATTTTAAAATTTCAATATCTTGTCTTCCTGGACTCCGTTTCAGACGATTTGTTTTTTTAACTTGGTTTTTTTTTTGAGAGGAAATCAGATATACAACCTGTTTCTTCAAATTTTTCACATAAATATACCAAAAACGTCTGGAATGTCGCGACCCTCTTTTTTCTTCTCCGAAAAAAAATCTGCAAAAATAAAAATATTTGCCCACAATGTCTGCCAAGGAAAGTGCTCTGATACCACTTTTTAAGAACCTGAATAGATCTACAAATATAATCACCAGAAATAATGAATACACAATAGATCCACAAAGAAAGATATAAGAAACCACCACTTTATTATATCAAAACCCTTGAGGTAGGTAAACACCATACAATGGATCCTATTATGGAAGGGATCCTCTCCTGTTCATTTGCCTCTTTGAAAGGGAATCCTCCTATTGAGATACATCTCACAATACAATAATTCTACTCATGTCTCATTACATTGCTTGAACCCCTTTATATAGTGCTACCATCACCTAAGAACATTCTAGAGGAGGAAACTTCTACAAGTAGAACCTTCTAAGAAGTCCTCTTACATTTACTATATCTAACTACCCATTTATTATATCTAACTACCATAGTGGGCCTTATTTAATAATATAGTGGACCTAGTCCACCTTACATTGAATGGCCTCCACTGTTGTCACTATGATCCCCCCAATACCTCTATAGCTACCTTAGATTCCATCCCTCTTATGAAAGTGTTGTTCTCAATGCTTGATCTACAACCATATACCAGGGTCCCATGGATAATTGTGGACCATAATGCTAAAGAAGATTGGAGAACCAAGCTCCCATGTAGAAAGGAAATCCACCATGCTGAAGTAGTCCAACCACCATTATAAGCCCAATTCCCATGTCCAAGTGCTCATGTGAACTCCCCGTGGAATATTTTGGAACCTAATAACCAACTCAAAATGATGCTCCAAAGACTGAGACCTGTCATGTGGATCCAAATAAGAAGATCCATCCACACAGTGGAAAAGAATCGTAGCAGAATATAGAAGGAATAATACCATTATAGAATATGTAGGATGGACACTGGTAATAATCATTGACTCTCGATTTGTCACATTGATGCTCTCTACAGAAGCTGGATTAGAGTCATCAAATAAAATATGAAAGTGGTCATCATCCCAAAAATGACAACTATCCATACACCAATCATCACAATTGGCCTCAAAATCATACCAAGCATATATTTCTTGATTATATTCATCTCTGATGTCTTCCATAAGAAATCTCTCCTGGATGTTATCCAATGAATCTTGAATACTACGAAAACTAGCATTGAGGCCATCTACAAGGTCATGAAATCTGTCGTGTAATATGCCACACCATTGGTCTTTGAATGCTTTAGTAATATGTAGAATTTATATGAGGGTTTGAGAAGAGATATCCATTTGATTACCCTATGAAATCTGCAGTCTCACCACCATCACGAAAAAACCCAAAAAATAGAACAATAAATTACTGCAGAAAATCGCGACATTTTCCGGAAAAACCCTGAAAAATTGTTGAATTTAAAATGCTCATAACTTCACTTCCCGGACTCCGTTTCGGCTGATTTTGTTTTTTTTAATTGGGTGAAATTGTGAGAGGAACTCATATCTGTAATGTTTTTTTGCAAATTCGGCCTCCAGCTGCTACAAAAAAAAAAAAATGTGTCGTCATCCGCGGAAAAACCCTGAAAATTGCATTGTTTAAAACTTCAATATCTTGACTTCCCGGACTCCGTTTCGGACGATTTTTTTTTTTAATTGGGTGTTTTTCTGAGAGGAAATCAGATATACAACCCGTTGATTCAATTTTTTCACAAAAATATATCGAAAACTTTTGGAATGTCACAACCCTTTTTTTTCTTCTCCGAAAAAAAATCTGCAAAAATAAAAATATTTGCCCACAATGTCTGCCAAGGAAAGTGCTCTGATACCACTTTTTAAGAACCTGAATAGATCTACAAATATAATCACCAGAAATAATGAATACACAATTGATCCACAAAACAAGATATAAGAAACCACCACTTTATTATATCAAAACCCTTGAGGTAGGGCAACATCATACAATGAATCCTATTATGGAAGGGATCCTCTCCTGTTCATTTGACTCTTCGAGGGGGCATCATCTTATTGAGATACATCTCACAATAAAATAATTCTATTCATGTCCCATTACATTGCTTGAACCCCTTTATATAATGCTACCATCATCTAAGAACATTCTAGAGGAGGAATCTTCTAGAAGTAGAACCTTCTACGAAGTCCTCTTACATTTATTATATCTAACTACCCATTTATTATATCTAACTACCATAGTGGGAATTATTTAATAATATATTACACCTAGTCCACCTTACATTGAATGGCCTCCACTATTATCACTATGGGCCCTCTGCTTCCCCCACTACCTCTCTAGCTACCTTATAGAACAGAAGGATAGTGCAACCACTATGGCCTCGCCCCAAGAACCTTTTATCCAACATAAGTAGGTCAACAAGGTTGAAGAAAAGAAAAAAGATTCCTTATGCACATCATCCTCTTGTTTAGCTTGACTTGTTGAACAAATTGTGTCTCAATAGGTTCGTGACAGACTTCCACAAATTGAGCAGCGCGACGTCTCCAACAAGACAAACAACTCACCAAGATGCAGATTCAACAAACGATTTTCCCTCTCCCTGGGAACTCAACACAATGGAGAACATTTATTAATAAGGAGGGAGGATTGATCTAGGTGGATATCAGTGGCCAACCACCTTTTCCAACTGGCTCAAAACACTTTTCTGGCAATTTTGACAATTTACTATTTTTAGCAGTTTTAACTTTCGGGGCCATTTTGAGGGCCTAAATGACGGTTTTTCAGGATTAATCTTCTCACTGATAGCCAAAGGAATGATTGAGCCTCAAAAATGAATCTCTATGATGATACCTTTCCAACGGGCTATCATGTGCCTAAAACGAAGATCGTATGCAAAAGTTATAACCTTGGGAAGTTGAAGTACTAACTTACCCAAACGGGGCCCACATGACTATTGGCGCTTCATCTCCTAGGGTTAGGTTTTTGGATGTCTAGGGTTTTTGGAATTACTTTTTATTGTAAAAATTTCTTCAGAGCCTCATTGTAATGATGTTCTTGCGAATGCGAGTATCCATCACACCTTTTCTTAGAGATAAGCTGCCACCATTCTAGCGAGTCTCACTCTGTATTTTTACAGTCTTTGTACATTTATTTCATTAATAGAAATTGTGTATTAATGTATATCTATTTTTATGGTTGCATCTTTGATACATTTTTGTTATATTATTAAATATCTTCGATATCTATGTGCATTTATTTATTATATCTCCGCTCTCATTTCGTGCCGAAAATAATTCGGACCACTTTGATTGTGCTTACTTGTCCCTTGGGTTGCATTTCATTGGTATGATCTAATAATGGAGGCATATTGTACTTGGTGCTTCATTGTTTTGCTGTGTAGATGAATTCAATGCTATGTCTTCCTTCTGAAATTCTTGTTTGGATTCTGTAAATATTACCTTCTCGTTCTATGCGTCGAACTGTCTCCTTGGTTCGACATTCTTCTTTACCCACTGGTTTTGTGCTGGTTCTTGTGGAACAATGTCATCGCTTGTTTTATATCCTCCACGAGTAAGTATATTGATGTTTCATCCTTCATTCCTTGCTTCGATGAAAATCCATTGAACATTCTGGTTGTTCTAGTTCCTCTTTTCTTGGATCTTTACTAGGAGTGTGGGAGATTCTTCTGTATCATGGTCCGATGCACAACAATACATACAAGTTGTTGGTGGAAGTGTACATTACCGTGCATAATGTCCTGGTTGTTGACAATTGTGACATACCACTGGTCCTCTACCTTGTCCAAAATGTCCTCGGTCTTGTCCTCCACCTCTGTAGCCTGCTCGATCTCCGCTCGACGCATTATACTGAGTCGCCTGGTTATAATGCATGGTATTTCACTGAGGCTATGTTGTGTTGTATTGAGGCTGTGTGTTATTATATGGTTGTTGTGCAGTATTATACTGCTACTGCGTAATGTTGTATTGAGATGGAATTTGATTAAACTGTGGTGTGGCTTGCCCAGTCATCATTTCTGCTTGCACTCTATATGTGTTTGATGTCCTTTCTTCCATCAACTCCATAGTTATACATTTTTTGTCATCGTGGCCCACTGACTTGTAAAAGGTGCAATATGAGCTCTTCGGGGTTGTTTGGTATTTCTGCATCATCATGTAGTGATAAGGGTCATGACCCGGTTTCTTGCAAATTTCGCACCATAGTCCTCCTGTTGGTAACTGATTTCGAATTCTTTCTTCCATATACTGTGCAAATGTTGGACATTCGTTCTTGTGGTATACTTTCATCCTGCATGTAGTACACCAAAAGACTTCTCGTTTGTCCTTGTTCTTATTCTAGTTCAACTGAAACATTAAGTTCTTCAAGTCCTCGTTCAATTCTTTGATAGTTGGGTCCATCTGCTAATATGATTTTCTTCTAGTTGCAGGGTTACCTGCAAAGCCTCTACCTGCATTTGGAACTTCTGTTGTCGCAAAGGGTATTTTAAGTGTGGGGGTAGTGAGTTGAGAAACAAGTGTCGATGTTGCATCTTGGTCATGAGATATTTTAACTTTCGTTTCAGTCGCTTAAATCTCTGATCAATCTCCCATACATACTCTCCTTGTTTTTGTCTTATTTTGATCATCTCATTCATGTACTGATCCTATGAGCTCGGCTTCTGGAAATCATTTATCAGTAACTTCTTAATGTTTGCCAGTGTCCTTGCCATCCTAGGTGCACTGTTTGCATCTAGACTCATGTACCAACCTAGTGCATGTCCTCTTAGTGTAATAGCTAGATTTTCAAGTTTGGTATCTTCATCAGTGATTGTTTTTCTTTCGATATCTTTGCACAATTGAACAAATGTTTCTCAGGGTCTCTATTTCTCCTCGAAATTTGGGTAACCTAATGGTGGGATCGTGTCATGCCATTTTGAATGCTGAACTACTACCTCCGCATGGTGCAGATACTTGAATAGTGCTGCATGAACTAGCTCCCCCAGTTTTTGTTACTTGTGTAGATGTACTTCCTGCTGTTTGAATGATTCTGAACTTCGGTTGTCTAAACAGTGGTGTTCTCTTTGGTGTATTAGTCGCACATGGGTTTATGGGTTCCACACTGACACTAATATGGAAAGAATTGCTACCTTCTCTTCCCTCTCTTGGACCTCTCATCTTCCTCTCATATGTTGCGCGCAACATTTCCTCAATCTTCTCCACAACCCAAATATACTCTACCTCTTCCTCATCACTCCCCAAGCCCTCCCTTGCGGCTACGACTCTCTTCTTGGTATTCACCTTGTATTGGTAGGGTACTCCACTATGCGTCTTTCTAGTTGTTGCCATGATCTTCTTGATCTGGTTGTCATCCATCATGATTGGGTCCAAGGGTTCCTCCTTCTTTTCCTTATCCTTTCCTCCCATTTATCCTTTCTCTGTCAGTGCTTCCCCCGTTCCCCCATGCATGCAAGGAAGTTGAGCTATCTGATTCCATTGTCATTACACCTCTATTATATAAAAATATCTTAATCAAAGTATAGAGCAATCGAATGCACCTTCCTCAAGGTATCGATAGAAACTCTTGCTCTGATGCACTATACGACTTTGCTATGTCTACTTCAAACTCTATTATAAAACCTAACACAATACTATCAAGACAAAATTCTAATGCGCGGGTGAATTTGTTGTTCACCTGCTAAAGTTGCTCAATCTGTATTGGTTTCCACTCAAGATTTCAAATCCAGTTCATTGTGTGGTTATCCTTTAACCTTAGTATCCACTCCTGCAATAAATGTGGAAAATCGCAAAAAAGACGTCGTGCAAATCAATAAACACGTATCTCTCCATATATTTGCAAGGTGTTACTCTAGGGTTTCTATTGTCTTTCTGTGCAAACTCTAGCTCTTCTTTTCTCAACCAGATTTTGATCTCTGATTTCGTGGGATTCCACAGTCTCAATATCCCCTTCTTTTGGCTCATTGCTTTCTTCTTTTATTCTCTCTTTTCTTGGTCAACTTATCTCATCTACTCAACCCTCTCCTGTTCCTACCAACAACGATGAAACCATTTGTTGGTTACTTCTTTCTTCTACCCACTGTCTGAGTTTATTGACCCAGGGTTCATGTCTGTCAGGTTTCCAACAAAGCATCTAAAACTATCAAGCCTCCTAGTAAACCATAAGGAAACACATCATACAGAATGCGTTGCATAGTCTCACCTGAGTTAACTTTAATGGGTGGCTATAAGACTCATGTGTTTACAACCTAGGATTGAGTTTGAGATAAGGGAGTTAAATATTGACCCATTATTATAACTGTAACTGCAATATACTGTCATTTGTGAATACACAGGAAATATAACAACTCATTCATTAAGAATAACAATAGCTATTGAAAAGATGATAAAGATAAACATACATTCATCACACAACGCAAATGTTACCGTGGTTCACCCCCTCTTGGGCTACGTTCACAAATATTTGGCTCTTGGCTATTTTATTATGGTATTTTCGCATCTACATTGTCGCACGCTTTACAATCCTCCACAGTTGGGTGAGATATATATGAGGTAGACTAGATCACACCAATCTCCCCAGCCTATGATCTAACCTTCAAGATCTACCCTCCCTCAGTTTCCCTCTATCTCAACAACTTATACAAAATAGTTCATCCAGCAAAACCCCTTACATATTGCATCAACTCATGCGTAACTACTATAGAAACAACACTCTGAAATAACAACTAATAATCTGAGCCCTCTATAATACCTCGATATCTATATTTATACATTTTTGTCTCTTTATCCATTAGAATACCTTACCAAAATGCTAACCCTACCATCATTAGGTATTCCTTCCATGCATGTGTGATGTTCTTCCTTCTAGCTGTTGCTTCCCTTGCATGCGTGCATGTTGTGTTTCCTTCCATCTGTCGCTTTCCTTGTTCATGCTTTCTTTCCCAAAAATGCCTTTATTTTTCGCCTCAGCCTTAGGCCTTCCTCCAACAGTGAGTTTGAATTATGTCAGAAAAAGAATTGGACAGTTCGCAGCGACGATAGATAAACTAGCAAAAATCCTTCTCTCAACCTTTAAACAACATGGAAAACCTCAAGGAGTACCTGATAGACCTGGTCTTGATGATGTTGTCTGTGAATTTGAACAATGATTTTTTCAAGCTATCCAACCTCCAATGCTCCTCTTCAGCTAGTCTGCAATGCCAGTTCATAGCGCTAAATTAAAACATGAATTGCACACTTCATGGAGACTGTTAGAAGATCTGATGACATAATCTCTGAAAAATTGGTTAAAAGATGGTGCTGAAAACAATGAAATCTCCTTTGACATGATTTTGTAATTGCAATGACAACAATTGAATGCGTGAGGTACTTATGAGTACGATGTGAACTCTCCTGCTGAGTTAGTATCAGATACAACTGACTTTGATTTGACATTTAAATAGACAAATATTGACAAGGATAAACTTGTGTACAACTAGGATGTGTGACATGTCAAGGTAATGATCAAAGGTGTGACTCAAAGGAACTTTATTTACCTTGTCATGATGTCTAATTACATGATCTCAAGACTCTAAACCAAGGTTGAACAAAAAATTATCTTATTCAAATCAAACTTTAATTTATGACCCTAACAAGAAGACATAAAAACCTATGACTTATGTAACCCTATGACTCAAAAAACAAAACTAAAATGATTTTTTGACCCCTACAATTCTATGTGTTAACATATACATTGACTAGTGGAAAAAAAGAGGCCAAAATCCATGTTGACTAGTGGTAGAAAAGATGCCAAAAAATGCATTGGTCAACGTTGGAAAGAGGGAAAAATGTTCATTGGGAAAAAAATTCAGAGAAGAGCTGTGGCTTTGGCTCTGAGGGTTTCGTGAGTGAAGGTTTTGCACCTGTGCCCCGTGAAAATGAACATATAACTACATAAAGGTGAAAACCCTAAAAAAACTCAACAAAACCCAATAAAAATGGTAGTAATTGTTTTTACCACACACCCACAACCAAGGATCATGAGTAAAAGTCACATCCCTAGTGGAATCTCCATTCTGTTGATGCCAATATGAAACACGGGTGAGTAGATATACAAACTTTGCGGTTGTTTCAAAGCTATAGACAGAAGTGGGTTAGAAAACAAGAAACCCTAGTTTTATATTAAGTAAATATCTTCAGATCTATGTTATTCAACAATAAAAAAGGCGTGCAACATAAAAAATACCTAAACAACAAGAGGTGTAAAGAATCAATGTGATATAATGCCCATTAACTAGAGTACATAACAATATGCCTGTGAAGAGACCAATGAAGACAATAATCTTCTAGTGGCCCCTCCATGGGATGGTTCTTCTTCTTTCACGGATGCGTGGAAAAATATCTATGCTTCTCCTCTTGGTTGAAAGTAACAATGGGAAATGGAGCTAAGAAGTTAGTGGAAATTTCAGCATCATTTTCAACACTCTCAAGGGAAAAAATCTATGGAAATAGAATGGATCTCTTTATTTTATAGGTAAAATGTGGTTATCCTTTATATGATCAAAATAATAAAATATATTATTTGACCAAATCAATTCTTATCCACTAATTTATTTTTACCTTTTATTTAAATAAAATAAAGAGGGGAAAAGTCATAAAAGGGGATTATGATTTTAATTAAGTGAAAATAACATTAGGAAAAGTGTTTTCCTAAGTTATGTAAGGAAAAATGGTGTGAAAGTGTGTATGATCAAGGGATACATGGACTATGATGGTCCATATCAATAAGGGTTATCCTTTTAGGATAGGTGTGGAAATAAATGGTCATAACAAAATCCCCCTAATGTGTGCCTAATGTGTGACATTAAGAGAAAATCACATGACTGACATACACTATAGTTTTCTTTCATGGGGATATGGGTCAGACGAAGGGGGAGAAACAATTATATGGGAAAAAAGGTAGCGGGATGACCGATGAAGAGGCCACACAAAACCACTTGTCGACAAAGGGTCATCAAGTGGGGAGCTATATGATCTCAATGGGATAAGTTAGGCATACCCATACTCATCTAGATAACTCATGACATCAATAGTGATACAATGAAGGAGTATCAAATACAACATGGTGCTAGAAAAGACAACTAGGTTATATCAACATGATATAATTTGTCTCATATAAAATATTTGGATGGGAGAATCTGAAGTACATACCAACTATGAATGAACTAAGTACATAAGAAATGATTCCCCATCATGCTTAAGGAAGGGGGTGGAAAAAACTTGCGAATCCCTTCTAAACAGGAATGGGGCTCCACAAATATTCCATCATATCACTAAAGGAAAGATCATCATGGGGCTTTGAAAATGGAGGGATGGAGCCAAGAAAATATAAGGAACTGCATATGAATCTATATCATACATGCATGTATAAATATCAATGGTGTGAGTAAATGATATCCAACCAAGTGTGAGATAAATGAGGATCTCTCAGTGTGGTCCAAGGTAAACCATCAGTAAGATGGATAGATACCAGGGTACAAAGGACTATCCCCTAGAATATAGGTGTTGATGTTGATAGGGGAAATTCCATCGGGGCCCAATGGTGAAGGAGTATATGTAGGCTTGGTGTCCAAAGAAAAAACTATGAAGCCATAAATATTGAGGTAGGTGTTGAGACCGGAACATGCAGGGGATTACCTTAAGGGAAACCTCCTCATGAGGTATGCTACATCTCACAAATGTTTGGGATGATGGCATCAATAAATGGATCACTGGACTATGAAGTATATGAGTCTCAAATGAGTGAGAATGAGTTGAATTCAAGCACATAAGAGACAACCAAGGCAACAAGGATAAATATAAATAATGACAAGGATGGATATGACATCGAAGATACTATTGATTTCATCATCATTGTCGACAATGATAACATAGTTGATGATGAAAACTATGCTAATGACAATGATGATAATGAGGACAATGACGATGATGATGACAATGAGGATGATGATGATGATGATGATGATGATGTGACGATGACTACAATGATAAATGATGATGATGATGACAATGGAAATGATGATGTCAATGTAGATGATGAGGATGAAGAAAACAAGGAGGTTGAAGACAATGAGGAATATGATGACAATGCAAATGATGAGGAT
>JASDQU010198286.1:4905-19379 GCA_032191745.1 Picea mariana
CATCTTCTTCGCAAGTGTTGCCGAAAGGGCCAGTATTTAGGGTTTTGTTGGTGCATTTTTGAAGCATTGGACCCTGGGTCTACCCCTATGCCAACAAATGGTTCCATTGCTAGGACCTAAAACTATGATTGTTGGGAATTAAAGAAAAGAAGAAATCTTTGTGCGTAGATCTAATGTTGCGGTGCGCAGTACTCTACTTGACTTGCGAAGATCTATGCTAAGAAAAGAATCTTGATATGAAGAAAAGAGGTAAGATATTAAATATTTGTGCTCTGATAAAGGTAAGATTAGTGGAAATTTTTGTTTTGAAAGAATGGGTCTAGGTATGTTTGATAGATTTGGTCCTAGTCTAAAAACTAGGGCAGAGCTAGAAGAAAGAAGATACGATATGAATAGATCTGGTAGAACTAGTGAAAGATATGTTATTCGTATGCATATAAAGAATTTTTGGACTAACAAGTGGATGCAGGATCTTAGAAAAAAAATAATTTGATCCACCACTATGATCCCAGTGCGCAGTATAGGAAAGTTTGGGGATCATTCAAGAGAAAAAGAGGATTGACTCTTTATTATAATTGTAGAAGACCGGGACATCTTGCTAAGGAATGCCATGGTCAAGGTCATATTTTCCTTTGTTGTAAGGCTGTTGGACATGAAGTTTTAGATTTCCCTAGAATGATTGCTAAAGTTGAAAAGATAAAAATGAGACAAGAAGACCATGAGGAAGGTTAAGAGATTAAGAATATGCTCAAGAACCAGAAAGAATCAGAGACTATATTATTGAAGATGAAAGAAACATTGAATGATCACAGAGACATCATTTTATTAGAGATCTTAAAAGAGAAAGAGTGCATAGAAACAAGAATAGGAGACTTCGACATACACTGTGTATTGGATGCAGAAACACAGGTGAACATTATGACAGAAAGAACTTGGGAAATTTTGGGAAAGCCTGCTATGGTTCCTTCACTGAGAGGAATAGGATTGTTTAAAGGAAAGATGATAACCCTATGTGGAATACTTACCCATGTACTTATGAGTGCTCATGGAGCATCAACAGAAGAAGAAATTGAGGTCATTAAGTTTTCTGAGAACAACACTCCTTTTGCACTTTTGTTAGGAAAGACCTGGATTGAGAGAGATCAAATCTGAAGGAAAGAAGAAGAAGAAGATATAAAACAGAAAAAGCAATACTTAAAGGATTTCATGGCTAGGAAAATAGCGCGCTTAATTGAAGAACAAGAGGACAAGTCGAAGCAACTGAGGACCAGAGACCTAGATGTCGAAGTTAAAAGAACACAGAAATACCTTAAGAACTTATCCATGCAGGAGAGTAGAGAACCTACTCTAGTGAGAGAAGAAGTATTATCTTCGAATCTTGTGAAATCTCCTTAGCAGTGCGAAGTTTCTATGCTAAGAGAAGGAAAGAATCAAAATGGAAAGAGGAACCCAGTGACTCAGATCACAGGAAAGAAAGAAAGGAAGCTCAGTAAGAAGAAAGAAAATCTAGAAAAATTGCAGGAGGTTCCAGAGAAGACGGAAAGCTTGCAGAACTTGAACCTCGCTATAATAGCAGAACAACACCAACTGGTACTTCACCACGGTGAAGAGATATGACTATTGGAGGCATCCCAACCATTATAATGACGCTCCAGAACAGCTAGAAATGCAGTTATTGCCGGAATGTTCACCATTGGACCATTAGGACTGCACCATAACGGATGGAATTGCATTGATTGAGTCATTCCTACCCATTGGAGGAGTTTGTTATGGCTTTGTCTATTTATCCCATCAAGCGTTGCACCGAGAACACTTTTTCCAATTATGATTATCCGAGCCCACGGAGAACTAGTTTCTTTCGAGAAGTGCTTATTGAGAGCTTGCCACCTGTTCTATTACATTGAGTGTTTTCTCACCAACCTAAGATATATGATCTCAAGCATGCATGTCAGACAACATTAGCATAGTAGAAAAGTCCATCGAAGAGATCCCAATAGACCTCATGGCTGAAAAGGTGATGTCTGCAGGCGTACAAGCTTCATCAACGCGAGGATTGGAAGCATCCCCGTCGACTACGCAACGTTGGTATAGACGACCTGCTGCTGAGAAACGTAGCAAGCATCGTGATGACTTGGTGAATGTGAAGCTCATTCTATCATTCCTTCCTGACTACATCCTACCTCTGGCTAGTGCAGTGAGTCGTGATAACATCCCGAGGGACTTCGACTACACAGTGATCACCGCGTACCTCTCGAAGGTGATACACGCAGTAGGACTCAAGTTGGAAAGGATTCTGACGTTGAATATCAGCGACTATAACTTGGGAGACCGCAAGAACTATGGCATGTTCACACCATACAAGTACTTAACCAAGACATCGGGGAAGAAGTCGAAGATAATCCCCCAACCGTGGACCATGGACATCGCAAGGTCCACGATCCTCAATGTGATGAAGTTACCACACTTCAGAAGACACCAGGAGGTTAACACGTGTGTTAAGCTCCTGTTGTCATGTTTCCATGGTGGTTACCTATGGTTGGATAGGTGCATCATAGTAGATCTGGTGTTGATCCACTGGATCACTGGGTCAATCATGCAAGGACCAGATCCATAGGACTTTTACCTAGGGAAGGTTGTAGATCACGCCCTGGCACAGAAAATCAAAGACACCTATGGATATGTAGAGAAGGGGAAGCGAGGCTACAAGGTAGCCTCCATCCAGAAAAATGCAGTGCACCTAGCTTGCCAGTTGATTGCTAGTAATCTCATCGGGAAGAATAGGCCAATGCAAGGCACGGGGTTTGTCATCATCCTCGCAGGAAAATGCGTTGAAGGGCTACAAATGAACTAGGCGATCTACCTCATCAACCAGTTAGAGAAATAATGTCGTGAAGCTCAGGATCAAGGCTATGAGTTTCATTTCAGTTGGTTGTTGATTCTCATTTCCTTCATTGCTTGGGAGATGCTGGAAGGAGCGTCCTTCTCTGAAATTGAGTCATCTGAACCACTAGTTGCGAAGATCACTACGCTATGGTATTCGAGCAACATGGTGAAGAAATGGCAGTCAAACGCAGTGTTCCACACCTATTATCTACAGTTGAATAAGGCCATTGAATCCTTCCCTCGCATGACATCGAATACACTGCATCGGTTCATGCCATTTGTGAAGTTCCACGCAGATAGGCATTTCATATATATCACTGCGGGCAGAGATCAAAGAAGGAGGAGATGCAAAGTTACTATAAGCTCACTGAGGAAGATATGGAGGAAATAACAAAAGAATGACCTGCAGAATTCTTGGTACCAGTAGAACAAGCAGAACTATCCGACCTTGACCTCATCGAAATTCCTACAGTCACTCGAGAAGAATATGATGCACCCAACAATAGCAAGAAGAAAAATAAGAAATATGTATAGGAACTTAACAGCGCATCAGAAGAGATTGCATCAGAATCACCTAAAGGAGGAGGCAATGACGAAGTGGAAAAAGAAGAGGATGAAGGGAAAGAAGACAAGTAGAAGCAGAGCGAAGTAACTCCGCCTAAATATCCCCTCGAAGAGATAGAGAAATCCAATAAAAGAAAGGTTTCCCCAAAGAAACCTACATCGCGGAAGAATTCAAAAGCCAATAAACTGCCATTTCAAACTGTGCTAACGGTGGATGACATTGACCTTATCATTTTTTTTGTGTCAGACACCTTGAAGGATATCTTGCACCAAAGTGAATCCAAACAGGAGACAATGTTTGACAGGATCAAAGTAGAGCTTAAAGGAGTACAGCAGGCTCTCTATTCGAGCCACGCAGTGTCTACTGTACCACCACCATCAGAAGGAACAGAGTTGGGAGATGAGCCTACCTAGCTACGTAGATTAGCAGACTTGATAGAATCTCACCTTCATCGTGTCTAGGAGGAAAAGGAACAGGCCACAGAGGCCCTGAAGCAAGAAAAAGAGAAATTCATAGAGCAACGTCGGGTTGCCCAACAAGAAAAATATGACCTCCAAGCAAAGTTTGCAGAGGATAGAACGCAGATCCAAAAGGGGAAAGAACAATTGCTCACAGAGTAGATGGGAGTTAAATAAGCAGTCACCAGAGCACTTCTCTCTATGAAAGGCTTAGAACAGAGGGAAGAAGAAGCCACTGAGAGGTAGGTGGGGAAGCTCGTTGAAGCCATTCAGTAGCTCCAAGCATGAATAGCAAAACTGGAACTACAAGTTGTGCCAAGCACTCCGCAAGAAGTGCGAGATCAGAGAGAGGAAACTACCCAGAGCATAGTTGAGAGAATCAAAACATTGACCTTGGAATGCAAACAACTCATCAGTCTAAGTGCGCATACTTATGAGTTCCTTGTAGAGGACCCTGAACTAAGGACATTGGAGTCATAGCTCCAGGAAGCGAAGCAACAAGCAACAACAGTGCAAGCACAGTTGAAGCTACTGTCACCAATTGAGAGTATGAAAAGGTCACAGGAACAACGCACAGTTCAGTAATAGGTCCATGCCATCCAGAGTAAAGTCATGGAAGTGACCCAGAGGCTCTAGCCAGTGCAGGATGAATCTTGCAGACTTTTTGAGGAGATTGAAGGACAAGGTGCAAAGCTAGAACAAGTAGTCACCACGGTAGAACAACGCTTGGAAGGACTTGTCACTGAGAAGGTCATTCAAGAGTTCACCGAGTAGGAGGCTCTAGCGAAACAACAGGTCGAAGCAGCTCAAGCCAAGCTTGAGGCTTTCGAGGCAGAGTTACCCAGATCTAAGTGACTTGCGACGAGTCACAGGTGAGTGTTGAGGGCCTCTTGGCCCTTGACCAGGTTTTGTGGAAACGTTGGTCATGTTTGACCAATTTTGGGACTTCGACAGGCTGATCGAAGATGGAATGCCAGGAAAAGTGGAGATCGTGGGATCTCACCCCCTTTTGTGGGCCTTTTTGGGTTTAGGGTTTATGTAACTGGTATGGGATGTCGACCCATGGGTTTACCCATGTTTAGGCCCCTTTTGTAATGTATAAATAAGTAGCTAGGTGATGTGAGAAGTAGTGACTAGTCTGAAAGTGCTAAGTGCAAGAGTTTGATCTATGTGCTTTGTGCATACTGTGTGTTGAGAACTTGCAGAGCTGAGTGCAAGTGATTGTAAAGAGGCTTTGTGTTGTGCCAAGCTCGGGGAAGGAGGATCTGGTGAGATGCGCATAGATATCCTGTCCTATGTGGAGTTTGTTTTGCGGCTTTGTGCATGTGAGAAGATTGAAAGAAGATAATAAAGAAGACAAAGAGTTGGTGGACGTAGCCCCACGCTGGGGGTGAACCATGTATATCATGTGTTATGGTTGCTTTGTGTGATTAATGTGATTTATGTTTAGTATTGTCATCTTTTTTTATGTTATATGCATCCGATATAGTATCTTAGTGCTTATTAATATGAATGAATGTTATATCTGATCTATTTCTATGTGCTAAGTGCTTGGATGTGTTAGATCTTGTTGAATACTGTGATGCTCGATAATTAGATTTTTACCTGCAATGTAAATAAGGGTTAAATGCTAATTAATGCTAACTATTAAGTGCTCTGTTAAGTATTGTAATCACAGATCTGTGTCCCAGCTAGGTTGTAGACACTTGAGTCCTGCAACCCCCCCTGCCTCTACCTTGGGTGAGATTTCATCTTCTTCGCAGGTGTTGCCGAAAGGGTCAGTAGTTAGGGTTTTGTTGGTGCGTTGTTGAAGCATTGAACCTCGGGTCTACCCCTGTGCCAACAATGTGTTTCCTCCTACGCACACCTTCAAGCTATCTCTACTGAACTTTATGATTCAAAAGAGACTCTGTAATGCACACCTTGCGAAATCTTATGCACTCCTTGCATACAAAAGTTTTGCATTATCTCTTCTGAGCTTTTGAGTCGAAACAGAATCTCTCACGCACACCTTGTGAACACCATGCACTCCTTGCACTTGCTCGTAGAAGAGAAACAATTGAAACTTATCTAATATCTCATAGATTCATACATTCAACCATATAAATGCATCCATAACATAAAAACAAGTAAATAACAGTGAATTGTAAATTAACAGAAAGTCTACCATTCATTTGTTCAGATAGACACAGCAACACCAAACATTTGGAACAATGTTGCTCTTTTATATTCATTCAAATGCTATATGTACATGGGCTCATACATGCTCTTCAGTAACTCTACAACTCTTAGGTACAATGGAAACAACAACCATGTGAATAACTTCAACAACAACTAGCAGCAACAACTATCAACCTTGAAAAGCCTCTTCTGGACAACAACACATTTTATTTACACAACACAAGCTCATATATATTTCCCTCCAAGCTAACTTAGCATTATCCTATCGAATTAAAATCTTTCAATTACTAAGGATTTATTACAATAAATGTTCGAGACAAACAGATAAGAGTAAGCGCTTCGAATCTATACTGCAACTAGCTACATTAAAGCAAATACATCTCTCATTCTCTGATCTTCTCTATTTTACCCATTCCCATCGGGGCTCCTACGTTTTTATTTGGTTTCTTGTTGTTGCACATTACTTTTTGTTTCTCACTTTGTTATAGCAGATTTTTCCACACTCCATGCATCTTGCTTTGATGGCCTTCCATTTCCCTATGCAGACTTAAATTTCCACTTTTGTGTCCACTCTAGAAAAAAAATACACTTTTGTATCCATGTACGCGACCTGCCAGTTATACATCTCATGTACGTATATGGGATTCTCCATTACAACCCGCGTACATCGGGTTTGGTGCACAAAAAATAAAAAAATGCGTCAGGTTTTCGTGCCATGTCACGAGATCTATGATCATTGACCTTCCATATATTGGTATCGCTCTGACTTGACCCTTCAATTCCATTTGGAGTCTATAAATTGATCCATATCCAAGCCTTGAAGAGACACAAAATTCATCATTAGATTGAGAGAAAAGATACTCTGGAGAAATCTCACCTCAATTGAGTCTACATCCCTTTGTCCTTAAAACTCTGAGCTTATTGTGCTCACCCCCAACCTCTTCCTATATTGTGATGGAGAACTTCATTGACTCCTACTTCTGAGCTTACCTTTGTGGAGGATTGAAGTGTTGGAGGCCCACCTAGAGGGACTTAGTTTCTCAATTCCAGTATGCGTCATTACAGAAGTTTGTCACCTATGTACTTGTGTTGATTACATTAATAGAAATACTCTTTTCTCTTCTAATTGATATCTTGAAAATATTTATATTACTTTCCATGGGTGTATTTTTTATGTATGTTAATGGATTATGTTGATTTATATGCTAACATTATATATCATTACCACATGCTCTCGTATCTTGGTTGTTGAAGACAAGTTGCATGTATAAAGCTTTGGGTCATGTGCTCAACGGTGGTCTTCTTTGAACGTCCGGATGAGGTAGGTTTCTAGACTTCTCTTGTTATCATTTCATTTATATAGCATACTTGAGATTAGATTTGATTTATGGGTGTCATTCCATCTGTTGTGGTTTTCCCCTAGCCATAGATAGATTTTCCTCGTAACAAAATTGGAGACTCCACTAGTCTCATATGTTGCAACTAGCCACTGCAAGTCCTGCTGGAAGCACAAGTCCAATCACTATGAGTCATATTGGGATTAAATCACCAACCTCTGCAAGTCATGTTGGAGACCTGTCACCAATCTCTGCCAGTCATGTTCGAGACATGTCACCAACCTTAGAAAGTCATGTTGGAGACCTTTCACCAACCTATGCAATTCATGCTAGGGACAAGCAACCAATCATTCCAATTCATGTTGGGGGCACAACTCTAGTCACTGCTAGTCACAATGGACAAACATCACCAAACTCTGCAAGTCATGTTGGAGATATGATACTATCCTCTGCAAGTCATGCTAGGAGCATGTCACCGGCCAATGCAAGTCATGTTGGGGGCATTGATATGATTGAAAAGCCTAGATGTATAGGATGTAAGGCCAAGTTTCTTTGTAGACTTTGAAAAGTAAATCACCTAACTCGTTTGAGCTCTACTATTGCAGTGGTATGAGAAGCGTGGTCCTTTTCTAGTGGCCCTTCGGGTTCTGATTTGTCTTTGGTTTCCCAACATTCTAATCCTTCTTTGGTTGATACAATGGTCATGCCGATGCAATCTTCGGTCGAAACCACTCCTTTTTGGGGGGGGTGATGAATCTCTTGACCATGTTGTCTTGCATCCTGTTCAACCAACAGTTGTGTCGATGCAATCTTTAGTTGACACCACTCTGTTTTTGGGGAGTGATGTGTCTCTTGACCATGTTGTCTCACATCTTGTTCAAACAGTGGTCGTGTCGATGCATTCTTAGACCGATACCACTCCGTTTTTGGGGAGTGATATGTCTCTTGACCATGATGTCTCACATCTTGTTCAAACAATGGTCGTGTCGATGCATTCTTAGACCGACACCACTCATGTTTTGGGGAGTGATGCATCTCTTGACCATGTTGTCTTGCATCCTATTCAACCAACGGTTGAATAAGTGGTCATGCTGATGAAATCTTTGTTTGATCCCACTCTTCTCTTGGAGAGTGAAAATTCTATGGAAGTAACATTGTCAATGCAATATTAGTTCAATCCCACTCTTCTTTTGGGGGATGATGCAGATTTTGACCATGTCCTTAGCATTTCTAGTTCTGTGCCTTCTAAACAAGGGAGCATTCCACTCTCTCTTAGTACGATCCCTCCAAGTCCTAGGATGGTTTCCTTTGATTGGAATGATCTTGTAGAGCCTCGCCTTCCTTCTTATGCACCCTTCCAAATAATGGGCATTCGTCAATATATTGTAGATGAAGGATCCTCTGCAAGTGTTTTTTCCTCCTCAGCTTGGAAAGTTTTGGGTTCTCCCAAGCTTGTGATAGCTACCAATGAGTTGTTGGATTTCGACATAAGACCTACATGGGAGCCCTAGCCTCCCCAATTATATGTTTCTTAGAACAACACCCTAGAGTCTTAGTTAAGCTCTTTTCAAACTCCAAAAAATCAAAATATTGTCAAGTGAACTTATCTGTTTCACACTATTTAAATGATTTTGAAAGGACGTATATTTGGTATAAGTTTAACCCTTTTCCGGACCAAGTAGACTACTTATGAAAAAGGAATACTCTAGTCTCCATCGGCTAGAAGAGTTCTCCTAGGTATTATTTTATACTTTTTCGGACCTAGGGGAATAAATCTATGAAAAATGACACTTTTGATTTAAGTTTTAATTGCATCCCATTATCCTTCTTTAATTTTTGAACCTATTGTCGGCTCCCTCTTTCTCTCTATAAGCCTCTTTCCCCATAAATTATCATCACTAGACAAGCAGTTCCTTTTATATACCCTGTGTAGCTTGACATCCCTTTACCCGTAGGGGAAACATTCTCCCGAGTGTCCATGCCCCACATGCACCTCCCTACATTGAGTATAGGTATGTTTCGTTGCTCGAAACTAGTTTCTTCCTCGCGACACTCATTTCCTCTCCTATATCATATCATTTATTTTCCTATGAAAAAACAAAAAAAAGACGCGTGGGAAAAGAATAGTATCTCATATCGGCAGCAGTAGTGTCTCCTTTGAACAAAGCATAAACTATTGAGTCCATTTTATCCAAGGTTTGGGTTTAGCATGACCTTAGGAAGTTAAGCTCATTACTTATATTCTACTCCTTCGACTATTTATTGTTCCAGTCCATATGGAGATTTTGTTGATGCCTCCTTTTTGCAAACTTTTGCTAATGATCAGTGTTAATTCTTTGCTTCCTGATTTATCGATTTGTCTCATGCTCTTGTTCAAAGGAAGTATAATCCTATGTTGGCCATTCCTTAGAACTCTTGACTTTGCATGTCAGCCATACCCTCAGTGTATCTCAAAATCACATGAAGTTTTTGTCCTACCTTGCACCCAGCTGGGCCTACTTTCATAATTGGTAGGTAACCTTGAACCCAATAGATGACAACTCCTCATTGGTCGCTGACTGGGGGGTTTCCCTTGGTTTCGATGGTAACAAATATATTCACACATTGGGGTTTGTGCAGTGTCTTGGATTCTATTATCCCTATTGGTGGTTTCCTCACCTTTTTTGGAAATCTTCCTCGTTGGTTGTTATTCAAAGGGTCTCTTTCGTGCACTACTTGCATATGGTACATGCGCGAGACTCACATGGTTGTTGGTTCATGAACATCTTATTCGTTCAAGCTCCTCCTAATTATCGAGATAATTATTTGTACCTCCCAATGGATGATGATAGATGCCTTAATGCTCTCCTTTCAGTGGGTCTCCTTCCATCGACTTCAGCTCATCTATTCTAGAATTGAGATCAAGAGTCCTATGAGTACCTAGAGGCTTATAGTCATCAGTGGTAGGTTCTCCCACCATTGACAGTTGGGAATACATCAATGTCTCTTGATCAATGGATTCTTCAAGTGTTCTACCTCAACACCCTTATTCACACTTGTTGAATGTACTCGATGCCTTGACACCTACTTTCATTATCGATGGGTTGTCTTGCATTTGTTAACGGTATACCTTAATGATCGATAATCAAATGAAGTCTCATTGTGTTCGACTTTGACTCCTTTATTCACATAATGTAGACATGCACCTTCGGTGGATAGTGTAGAAGATATCCAACTTATAGTAGCAACACCCCATCTTTGTTGTTGTCTTTCATTGAACCAATACCTATATGAATTCAATGATCATGGAAGATCAGATTGTACTCCATTGTATACAGATATCTTCGGTTGATTTTCAAACTGGACTCCACTATGTATTTTTTGTGACGATAAATCCTATGGCATATGTCCACTTTGTATTGGTTATTCATGGCCATGAACAACTATTTGATATATATCCACATGGATCTGCAGTGTAATTCAAATTTGAAGCCATGTGTACAAATTCAATATGGATTGTAATATTCTCATGAGTAACTAGTACTTCCAGATGAGTCTTCATTACTCCACTTCTGGGAATTATAATGTATTTCGACCATCAAAAATACTCCTTTGACCTCACACATTAGAGGGAATCTGTTATAGCATATTTTTCCACACTCCATGCATCTTGCTTTGATGGCCTTCCATTTCCATCTACGGAGTTAAATTTCCACTTTTTTGCCCACTCCAGAGAAAAAATACAATTTTTTATCCATGTACGTGACCTACCAGTTATACAACTTGTGTACGTATGAGGGATGCCCCATTAGCCTGCGTACATCAGGTTTTGTGCACAAAAAAAAATAAAAAAATGCATCGTGTTTTCGTGACATGTCACTAGATCTATGATTCTTTACCTTCTATATACTAGAAACATTCTGACTCAACCCTTCAATTCCATTTGGAAGCTATACATTGAGCCATATCCAAGCCTTGAAGACACACAAAATTCATCATCAGATTGAGATCAAACATACTCTGCAGAAATTTCACCTCGATTGAGTCTGCATCCCTTTGTCCTTGAAAGTTTGAACTTCTTGTGTTCAACCCCCAAGCTCTTCCTATATTTTGATGGAGAACTTCATTGACTCCTACTTGTGGGCTTGCCTTTGTGGAGGATTGAAGTGGTGGAGGCCCATCTGGAGGGACTTAGTTTCTCGGTTCCAATATGTGTTGTTACAGAAGTTTTTCACCTATGTACTTTTGTTGATTACATTAATAGAAATACTATTTTCTCGTCTAATTGATATATTGCAAATATTTATATTTATTTCCATGGGTTTATTTGTTATGTATGTTAATGGATTATGTTTATTTATATTCTGACACTATATATAATTACCACATGCTTGTGTATCTTGGTTGTTGAAGACAAGTTGCAAGTATAAAGCTTTGGGTTGTGTGCTCGATGGTGGTCTTCTTCGGATGTCCAGACAAGGTAGGTTTCTAGCCTTCTCTTGTTATCATTTCATTTCTATAGAATTCTTGAGATTAGAATTGATTTATGGGTGTCGTTCCATCTTTTGTGGTTTTCCCCTAGCCATAGAGAGATTTTCCTCGTAACACACTTCCACAAATACCTTGTTGTTTTATGTATTTATCACTCCTAATGCATGAAAACCATCAAAATGAAAGGTGAAGCATGTGTTTAAGTGTTCATTAATGGTTGTGTACCTACCACCTTGTATTTTCCAACCACATGTTCCCTTGTGAAATTGGAACTGATTTTCTTGCAACTTGAGTAACCACATACTCTCTTGATTCTTTCATTATTTCCAATTAAGATAAAAAAATAACAAAAAAAAATATTAAAACCAAAAATTTGTAGGAAAGAAAATATCTATTACAATTTATGGATTTTCCACCACAAGTTTTTAATATTTCAAGGCCCTTTCTAGCCTTGAGGCTGCATATTCGGTTTTGTTCCATCCATGGTGGTGATATTATACCATTGATGTTAAATGATTTAGTGATGATGTATTGAGATATTGAGGTACGTTGGCATTACCTTCTTATTATTGAGCCATGATCCATTTATATAATGTACTTACTTGATTCATTCATGAGCATTGGTATGACTGACTCATGAAAGAAAGGATCATTATATTAAATTTTGTTATGTGTGTAGGCAGTTTGCTTATCCTCTATCTGATAGGTGAATTCCTCTCTAGGTTCTTAAAAGTCCTTCTTGATGTAATATATTTCAGCCATGTGATTCTCTACTAATCTCATACATTAAGGGGCATATGTTATTAATATAACTTTGGCATGCATGCACATAATAAAAATTTTTATCCCTGGAATACATTTACTAGTGGTCTACTTAGTATGGAATTGACGAAATGGCCTAGAGATTTGGAATAATATTAAATTCCCTTGACCTTGAAGACCCGCACTTTTTTCTCTTTGAATTGAATATGACTACACTCGTGCAAGATAAAACTCATGCAATCCACTTTGACATGATCAAATTTGATCAATGAGTGTGTCAATGTTGATTTAGTCATATTTGATCACTTATAGTGCAAAAGCACAAATACTTTAGGATGGTTTTAGAATGTGCACTTATTCTTCAAATGAAAACCCTAGGAAAAACCAAAATCTTATAAGGCCTCCTTCACATGGAGCAAATATCTTGGGTTGGACATCAACATTGAACTTATATTACTCTAATTCTAATGGGGTAAATATATTGGTTTGGCCATCAGCATTGAACTTATGTTACTCTCATTCAAATGATAACACCATTTACATCCTTGTTTTCTACTTGCATATCATTAGAGGAATATTGGGAGAATATCTTGAATACTATTTAAGAGAGTTTGGACTAGAAAGACCCTTAAGAGGAACAAGCCCCAAGGAGAAGGGATTTGGAGCCACTATATCATAGCAAGGTACATATCTATTATTGTAAATCTTTTATTCTTGTAATGGAATCCCCTTTATTTCCTCCCCATATTTACTTATATCGATTTGGTGTCACTTTTCATGCATTTATTTTCATTGAATCATCAAATATATTAGAAGGTTGTCTATCTTGTTTTAATGAGTTAGATCTAGGATTTTTCCATTGTAGACTAGGGAAAGGGTTTTACTTGTCTTCTCTACAAGTTTTACCTACTCAAGCTATCATCCTCCCCCCTCCTACTTATTCAACTCAATCACACTTGGAATACTCTTCAATGGGAGCACATCAAAGGTTCTTATGTTTCCCTCTCTCTTAAACCCTAGTTTAATTTATCTCTTGCTTACTTTTCGTAATAGAGTTAAAACTTCTACTTTCTTATTATTTGTTATTAGCAAACCAATGTTTATGACCATAGATGCATTATAACATCAATGTTAATTCATATTTTTAAAAATATATATATGTGTGTGTTTGTGTGTGTGACTAGCCTAGGCCCATCTCAACCTTGTATCCATTAAACATGACAATGAATCATATTCTTTAAAGTGTAAATATTTACATAAGTTTTTGCATAGATAAAAAAAAAAGCACCTTTAAAGATTCAATCCCTCTCCATGCATTCTTGATAAATTCAAAGTTAAAAAAATAATAATTAATCATATAATTCAATAGCATGTCTTTACATAGATTTTTTTTTACTGCGTCACTAAACTTTCGTAACTTATTTTGTATATATCAACTATATTAATTTTATTAATTTATATCACAATTCAATTAGCATGTCTTTACATATATTGTTTGTATTGCATCACTAAACTTTCGTAACTTATTTTGTATATATAAACTATATTAATTTTATTAATTTATGTTATAGAAAAATTGATGGTTTTCTTTATTATATCGAAAATTAAGATACCTTCAACTTAAACTTTAAATTATCAACTTGACTTTGTTATCTATATTTCACATTGACACTCTCGTACACTAAGACTTCCTTTTAAATTTATAGAGCCCTAACTAACTCAAATATTTCGTTTTAAATTTATAGAATCCTGACTATTCAATACAACAACTCAACTTCATAATTTCCCAAAAGATTATAAGCAATTAAAAAAAAAAAG
>JASDQU010198287.1:0-19416 GCA_032191745.1 Picea mariana
ACATTTTCATCTTGAGATGGTTCTTCTTCTTCTTCTTCTTCCTCTTCACAATCTATGTAGAATAATTTATTCTCACCACACTTATGTCCCTTACTGTACCTGCTGTCACAATTAAAGCATAAAACTTTTTCTTTTCTTTCCTCCAATTGTTGAGGTGTCAACCATGTAGGTTGAGGTTTTTTAGAAGAAGGAGCATTGTTCTCTCTATAGATGTTAGGATTGGTCCATCTAGTAGCCATAGCCATATTTTTACTTTCAACATTTCTTTCCACCTTAAATGCATTCTCCAATGATTTGGGTTCCCAAAGGCCAACCTCATGTCGAATGTTATCCTTTAAATTCCTATGAATACATCAATCAAGTGCTCATCTGGAATATTGTTTACCTTTATATTCAATCTTTGGAAGTTCTCAATGTGCTCGGTAACTGAACCCTTTTGCTTGAGATTTATCAATTGGCTAAACAAGGTGTTGCTTCTTGTATCCTTATAGTGTGCTATCATTTCTTTCATGAAAAGTTTCCAAGTGATGAGTGATTTGCGAGAACAAAGCCATCAATACCATACAAATTGATTAGGTTCTAAATATAAATAAGCAATTCGTACCTTTTTTGTATGTGGCACATTATGTAGATCAAAGAATTGCTCCATTTGAAGTATCCATGTGATTGGGTCCTTTCCATCAAACTTCCTCATGTCAATCTTAGGAACATGGTTGGTCTTCAACCCCAAGTTGGAGTTTCTCCATTCTGGATTCACCTTCCTTGTGTCCTCATCATGAATTTCATGGGATGCATTTTCACTTTCAGGTGTCTTCTCTGTTACGAAATTTTTCAATACTTCCATGATCTCCTCTTTTAAACCATCCATCTTTGCCTCCGACTTAACTTCCATCTCTTGTAGTTCATCTTTTGTTACTATCTTCTTTTGTAAATCATTTATGTCCCTACGCATTTCTTCACTTTCATCAAGAGTCCAAGTAGGATTGTATCGAAGCTTATTTGGTGTAGAAGTTCCCTTTTTGGGTGGCATGTTGGCCAAGTATCACTTTTGAACCTTGATTTTGAGGTGGTTCTGCTAGACAATCTTTCTTCTATTGTATCTCCCAAGTTTCGGCCCTTCTGGGTATGAAACTTTCTTTTATGTAGTTCTCTTATATTTCTTCTCTGCAATTCCATAGGTCTGATCAAAATTGGATGTGCCAAGTGGAATTTATGGTAACTTCCTCACAACTTGTCAATTTTTGGCCTTTCCATGATATCTCACTTGTATAGCATGCCCCGCACAAAAAAATTAACATAAAATTCTGAAACTCGTACCTAAAATACTAAAGACTGTCCATGATCCAATGAAACTAGTTCCACTCAATTTGGATACTCTAGGAAGAAGTTATGATTGTTTTACTTAGAACACCTTCTTGAGACTAGTCAATAGGACTAGTTAGATACCCTATCTTACACAGGGTGTATATACAAATTTAAGATGACCTAGAAGATGAAATTTTTACCAAAGATACCTTACTAATTTCTATGAAGAGCCTCCAAGTTTCAGGTGCTGAAACATTACAGAAAATTGTTTATAGAGAAAATTCCATAATGACTCATTCCAGGATGATTCCAGAACCCTATCTTGTACAGGATGTATCTCCGAAAGTATAAGGATTCAGGAGCTGAAATTTTAACCCAACATACCTTGAGTCGTCTACTAAATATCCTCCAATCCGTTCCTTCTTAAACATTGTAGAAAAAACATTATAGTGAAAGTTCCAAGGTGTCTCAGATGTAGCAGCGAAACCCCAAGACCTTGAGCTCTGATACCATATGTTAAGAACCAAATATCAATATAGCATAGAAAAACCTCATAAAAAGTACTCAACACCTTTAAAAATAGATAATTTCAGATAATAATCCTCTTTGAGGGGTAACCTCCTTTTACCCCACTTAAATTTTCAAGTACAAGATGATCCCAAATGAAAATGTCTTCTTGGTATATATAGGAGAGTAGGAGGTATAATTACAAGTAATGGAATAAAGCCAACATAAATAAAATAACATTACTAATGTAATATGCCCCAATTAAGGGGTAATGAGCCAATATTAGGGCTTAACAATTTGAAATTTAGTATAACCTATCATTCTAAGTTTGATGGGCAGACATAGTTGGTGAATCACGTGATAGAATACATACTGAGGATGTATGTGATGGACAAACCATTGAAATGGGAAGACTACCTACACTTGGTAGAATTTGCCTACAACAATGGGTATCAAGCATCATTGAAGATGATCCCATTTGAAGCACTTTACGACAGAAAGTGAAACACTCCAATAAGATGGGATAATCCAACTGACAGAGAAGTAGTTGGGCCAGAGTTGCTCAAGGAAATGGAAGAACATATGCTAAAAATTAAGTAGAATTTGAAAGCTGCCCAAGACAGGAAGAAAAGTTATGCTGATAAAAACAAAACCCACAGAGAATTTAAAGTGGGAGATCATGTTTTTCTGAAAGTAAAAGCCAATATAAGTTCCCTGAGGCTGGGAAACTGTTCCAAGTTGGCAGCCAGATTTTGTGGACCATATGAAATCCTATAAAGGATTGGGCCAGTTGCATATATGCTTGCATTAGCTGCATCCATGATTGTACATAATGTGTTTGATGTTTCATTACTTAAGAAATCTATACCTAATGATAATCATGTAATCGATTGGAATGTGATTCAAGTGGAACAAGAAGGTGTCCTGCAAGTGCATCATGTGCGCATATTGGACCAAAAAAGAAAACAGCTTCAGAATTGAGCCATAGGGATTGTAAAGGTCCAGTGGACTTGGCATGGTCCCGAGGACACGACATGGGAGGATGAATATGCAATGTGGTCAGAATATCCACATCTTTTTTAATATTTTGGAAATCTTGTTGTTGCCGTGTGAAAGTTGCACTGAGGACAGTGAAAAATTAAGGGGAGGGGATTGTAATACGTCAAGGATGTGCCCCAATTTCATTATGAATTGTAATTATGTTTTATAGGCTGGTGAGACAAGTTTATATAAGTTGGTGGGATTATGTGTTTATTAGTCCAGAGAGCCTAAGTGTTGAAGGGAAAGAGCCTGATTTTTGTACATGTAATGATGTACATTATTAATATAAAAACAACTCTGCGTGTGGACTGACCACGATGAATGAGTGATGGGGGAATAATATTGCACAAGTATGGGTAAGGGAGAGGGGGATGAAATATTTCAGAGAAAGGCTAAGCTTAGGAGCTTAAGTCCTTAAGAATAATATTTTATTATTATTCCAAAACCATGTGAAAATTATGTTATATCCTAAGTCCTTGGAAGGACAGGTGACTCCCAAGGAGGTGGCACGTTCTTCATGGGTGACATGTGTCGGCCCAGGAACATGAAATTTAACCAAGGAAATGAACCATGTTGGGGGTTCGACCTCCCATTATCCATCCTCCATATGAAATCGCGGGTGCCCATCATCAACCTCTGTTTTTGGTGTTTTGTGCTGGATCCTTCACCTGAACCGTGGAAGTCTCTGCTTGAAATTTCTGTACAGCTTACACATATACAAAACTAGAGCCATGAGCCTGTCCTTCATTGCTAGTTGGGAAACCCAAATTTCCCATAATTGTTGAGTCTTTCTATGCTGTAGCGTCTGTCTGAAACTAGTTTGGGAAGCCTGTGTCTGTGTTCCTAGATGGTTGTTGCAGTTGCACAGTGCTTGACTGCGTGTGGCTTGCTATCCAGTGTAGGTTTGTGATGAGCCTCATGGTTTCCCGACTATGTTGGAAACTGAGTGGAGGAAAATAGGTTTCCAAGCATGTGAGCGACTCTCTCCAAGTGAGAGAGCATGCAAAGGAAGTGAGAACTCCTGGAAGGGGTCCTGTAGCTGCCATAGAGCTCAGAGACTTTTGGTCTGGTCTGTTGCTGAAGACTAAGGAAAGGGAAGTTTAGAAGCCGAAGGACTGTCTAGGTGACAATGAAGGTGTATAATCCTGGGGTGGGACAAGCATGTGGGGAATGAGAGTCTGTTAGCAGTGGGCATAAGTGGATCCTAGGAAAGAAACCTTCCTATGTAACTGTGTGACTTCCCTATTGACCTTTCCTAGCCTAGGATTCCCTTTCCTGATGGAGCTTAGTCCCAGATCGGGGGTGACCTACCGCTGAGAGTGATGAGAAACGCAGTATAATGCTGGGAGGTTCATGGACGGTCTGCACAGAGTTGGTGTGTTACCATCATACAGTTTCAAAGATAAGTATCAGTTTGTGCATAATAGTCTGTTATGTATGTCTGTGATGCTTGCATGATTATCATGTGTTCTGTCTCGCATATGAATTATTGTTAATTCCATTGATTATGTATGCTAGTAGTAATTATGTGCTTAATCTGTGTTAATGCATTTGAATTCATTAAAATGCATATTATATAAGTGTTATTCTGCAGTAGCATTACTCCTAGCGTGGGTTGATAGCCTAGGGATGTTACATTTTGGTATCAGAGCTTTAAAGGCTAAGTGAAGGTTGTGATGGTAGCATTTCTTGGTCTTTGGAGGGCCGGGGATGTTACACAAACCTAGGAAGCACCAACTCCCTTGTCTTTAGGGCACCAACCCTAGGAAGCACCAATTCCCTTGTTTTTAGGGCACCAACCCTAGGAAGCACCAACTCCCTTATATTTAGGCCACGAACGCCTGGAAGCACCAACTTCCTTAAATTACACCTACTTAGTAAAGGATATTAATCCTTCTGTTCTCCTGCCTTCCACCCTCACCAGTTCTTCTTCTTGGACTCTACTGTTGTTTTGATCCTATGATCTGGACTACAAAGACACTTATTCTTCATCGTTTTTACTTGTTTATATAGTCACCCAAATAGTGTGAGATATGAATCATTGTGTCCCTTTGTTTGGACCATCACACCTCTTTATTTAGATTAACAAAAATAATTTTTGTTTTTTCTGCATTATTATTCAAACATTATCATGAAGGATTTTCAAATTAGTTAGAGTGTTTTTCATAAATCGATCAGTGGTATGGATTGATTTCATTTTTAACTCGATTCCATGTGTCTGCAAATATTGTAGAAATATAATTCTAAAGAGGCGTTTCCTTCAAACCATTTACCTGTGACCGTATGCGAAAAACCACGGGCTTATAAATTTAAGAAATTTTTCCAGTGCTTCATGGCTTATGTGTTCATAACCCATTACCGGGGGTTGGAACCTAGTCCTCTGGACTTTGGCCTTTGGGAATTTTCTCTTTCATACAGTCTTTCGAATTTTTGACCTATCACAAGGATTGATCTAATGTTTAACATGATTCCCAGAACCAAATCAATGTTCTTTCTTTGATCCTTACACTATCCTTTCATTGCTTAATCCAACGACTATGAATTAATAAAATATTGAGATGGACAACCACTCTTTGCTTTGGGACTTCGGAGGTTCGGGTAATTTCTCTTCCAATTTACATCAGATTTTGTCAGTGCCGAAGTCGTCAACATGGGAGTGCTTACATCATATTTCCACTACTTGTTGATCTAACAGTCATGCGAGAATCCAGAGGATATTAGATCAATGGTTAGCATTGAATTCAGCCTTCGACACTTCAGGTAGTTGTTGGTTTCCTTCAAAGGACAAATTCCTGGAGTGACGTAACTTTTTAACGTCACTGCTAACTTGGCACTGGATGTGTGGATTCCATGTGTCACTTAGAATTGTGACTTACGTGTACCAAAAATTCCAACTGGACCTTGACACTTTTCACCATTTGATTGTGCCATGTGTCCTTGCTGACGTGGTATTTACTGACGTGGTTTTCCTGATGTGTCACATGTCCTCCTCCTGGATATAATGGTTGTAGGTTCATCTGAATCCTTGATCCAACAACTATGATTAGTTCTATATCATTGGTATAGATTCATTTTGACCTTTGGGACTTCAGGTTATTCACTTTTCCCACTTCCCAATTCTCCCAGAGTGAGATTCCCTGAATAAACCTCGAGTAACTTTGACATCATCTAACGATCCTTCTTTGATGTGAAAATCTTAACACGATGCAACAGTTGTTGGGAATTCATTTATTCGAGATCTCATGAATCATACAACGACTGTGATCAGTTATAGATCAATGTTCTAGATTCATTTCAGCCTTTGGGACTTTGGGTTATTTTCTCCCACTTCCCAATTCTCCCAAAGTGAGATTCCACGACTAAACCTCGAGTAACTTGACTTCATCTAACGATCCATCTTTGATGTGAAAATCTTAACACGATCCAAAGGTTGTCGATATTTCGGCTATTCAGGATCTCGTGAATCCTTGATCCAACGAATTTGATTAGTTCTAGATCAATGGTCTAGATTCATTTCGGCCTTTGGGACTTTGGGTTATTCTCTCCCACTTCCCAATTCTCTCGAAGTGAGATTCCCCGAATAAATCTCGAGTCAAAGTACACCACCTAAAGTGTTACCCTTTAGGGTATACAGATGAAAAAATATTATAAGGTTCAAAACCTTATAATACATTCTCAAGTCATTTGTCTCAGTTAATTCAGGTTTACCTCAGGTGCCCCTCAAGTCAGGTAAGCCCTCAAGTCAGAGGTTCCCCTCAAGCAAGGTCATCTCTCGAGTGTTCACACAGGCTCGAGAGCCCCTCAAGATAGGATCAACTGTTAATTAGGATCAACTAAGATTCGACAGTTAGGACTTAATCAAATGTTGATCCTAAGGTCCTCCTCTATAACTCCCAGATTTGACTGTCCAAGTTTTTCCAAAAATCTACATCAGTGGGTAGGATTCTCCCTCTATTATTTTGTAGTTTTACTGTGGGGATTTCAAGCCCGATTGTGTTTTTGCAATGCGCTTTCACTTATGAGATTTTTGGTAGATTCCTCTGCATGTTGTTCATAAAAACTCATCATCACTACAATTCACTTTACCTTATGATATTTTTGGTTTTGTACTTGGATTCTAACTGATCGAGATGATTGATCTGTTGGGAATTCAATCTCGATGGTGTTTCTGCATTGCACTGATCTCATGAAATCTAATACGTTTACTCTCCTGAGATTTAGGTATATTTCTCTGCATGTTGTTCATATCAACTCATCATCACATCATAATGACATTGGATGTTGACATCAATGACAACACATCAATGAAAATATGTCCAACAATCTCCCTCTTTGTCATTGAGGAAAACACACTAAATTCATATAGAAACTCCCCATGTGATGATGCTTCTCTCCTCTGAAGTTACTCTCCCCCTTTGAAATCAATGGAAAAGGGTTTCTCCTCCTATGATTAATCTATGTATTTATGTATGCTTTTGACCAAAATGTGAACTCACATAACTCCCCCTGCAATCATGCTCTGCCTGCCATAACTGAATGACTACCCATGTCAATATTCTCTCTCTTCCTCTGACTGTTCTCCCCCATTGTTTCTAAAATGGTAGTTCTTCCTGACAAGGTCTCTCCCTCTGTCATCTCTACAAGATGCCATGTATACCACTATATACAACATACTAACTTCTATTTAGGGTTTGTTCACTTATAACGACTTTGGGACCAATGCATGATCATATCACATGGCTTTACTTGAGAGAATACATAACCTGCATTGTTCTTGGGTAGATGAAGACCTGCAACAAACCATGTAAGAACCTACATAGAGTTATACCATCAAGCATGATGCTTTCGATGATCCTAGTTATCTATTCATTTTTTTTCTGCCTCAATTCTTAGAGGAGTATCAACATGAACAATTTTTAAGTCTTCCCTAATTTCTCCTTCCCTTCTTTGTTTCTAATTTTTTTTTTTGAGGAGTTTCAGTGGATCATTAAAATAGCATTGGAAAACTTCTTGGATCAACATCACTCAATTATTCTGGTTGTTCTACTATTGAAGATCCATCTTCATCGTCACTATTTTGTGCACCAACAACTTCTTTGTCCATGTTTTGAGAATTTTCCTTTTTTATTTCCCATTTGTTTGGTAATGGATAATCTACTTGTATGACATTATCAAGTTCTAGAATTATGTCATATTCTTCTTTAGGATTTTTCTTGTCTTGAGCTTGATCTACTTTATACTCATAGCTTTGATTATTATATCCCTTATTAGAAGTTTTACCCACCAATATCCTATTATTAACTTGATCAATTTCAGATGTTGTATATTCATCATCTTTCTTGCTTGGTACTTCAGATTTTATTTTCCATATCTTCTTATTATGTTTGTTAGGGTTTCCTATCTTTAAGGATTGCATTGGTAATCTACATTCTTTGGTGTTATGACCATAGTTGTTGCATTTTTGACATTCAATAATGAATTTTTGCAAAGGAGAAAATGAGTTGTAGTTTCTCTTCTCTATATTGTACCTATTATTCTTATATCTTTGGAAATTTCTATTATTGTATTGTCCATAAGATTTGTAGTCTACTACCTTATGGCCAAACTTATTGCAAGAGTAACAATATCCAATAAATAGATATTTATTAGGGGGATTCCTTCTGGTGATTGTATTCTTCCTGTCATTTTTTACTTTAATAGGGAATGTTGATTTATGTTTATGTGGAACAATTTTCAATGGTATCATCTTTGCTTTATTATATTCTCTTCTTAAGGAGCCCTTTAGAGCATCTGTATAACTGATTGGTCTTTTCACATATCCTTGTGATGTATAAGTTGAGTCTTGGGTGCATCCCAAACCAGTCTTGTTGTTTGGTGATCTCTAAATACTGAGAATTTCATCCAAGATATTTGAACTATTTCCAAATTTTGATCCCTTCTTTTTTTTCTCAAGTTCACTTTTTAGCAGCTTAATCTCATCTTCTAGTTTCTCACATACTTGTTTTTTATCACTAAGTTGTTTTAAAATGACTTCTTCAATTTTATTAGCTTCCAGGAGTTGGGATTTTAAATCACTGATGATCTTCTCTGATTCTTTGATAGTTATTAATGCGTCTATTTCTTTTGATTGATGTGATTCTTCAAATTCTTGAAGTTGTTCCCTAAGTAGCTTGTTCTTCTTTTTATTCTTTCTTAGTTCCTCCAGAGCACTAATCATTTCTTATTCTAGGTTCACTTATCCTTCAAATTCATAATGTTATTCATCATCTACATCATTATTTTGAGTATTCATTCCCATAAATAGAAGCTCTGAATTCTCATCTTCATTCACATATGAAGAACTGAAGTCTTCTTTAGAGTAGAAGTTTTTCTTTCTTATAAAATTTCTTCTTGTATTGGTTGTTTTGGTTGTGAACTTATTCATCATTTTCCTCCAGCTTTGGATAGGGACATTTGTTAGAAAAGTGTCCAATTCTACCACAGTTGAAACATTCGAAGGGTAACTTTCCTTTATATTTTCCAGATTCTTTTTGGAGTTTTTTATAAAGTTGGCCTCTTCTACATCAGATATGTCTAATTGATCTTCATGAGACATATGTTCATGTTTATTCTTTGACTTATATGCTTTAAAGGTGGTTTCATCTTTTGTTGGTTTACCATTCCCTGTTCTCATTTCATATGTTGTAAAAATTCCATGAAGCCGATCAACTGTGAGTGTGTCAAGATCATGCCTATCTTCAACTGTATGAATCTTGGAATCATTTCTCATAGATAATGAAATTAGTATATTTTTCACAATAGGTTTGTCAGTGTTTCATGGAAACCTACACAAGAGACCTAGATAAATAATACACAAACAAAGCTTATCAAGAAAAGGAAGAGATATACCATATGAAGAATGAGAATCAATGTATATTATGATCTAATCAATGAGTGTGTGATCTTCACTCATATAGGAAATGACATCCTATAATTAGGAATGCATGCATAATAGTGATGGTATAAAATTAGAACGTTTAGAATAGAACTAGTCACTTAACTCCCAATGAACTAGTGTTACTCCCACTGAACCAGTGTGCCTAAAATATAAATTTCTCCAAAAACCCCCTGAACATCACTATGGAGTAAAAAATGGGTCCCAACTACTAGGCCATATTAGGTACTCATGCACAATGAAACTAATGAACACTGAATACAAATGAGGAAAGAGAGAAAACCACGTGGGAACAAACCCCCCCCTCAAAAGACAATACATCAAAAGAAGAAAAGGCATTTTCTAGGAAACTATGTTCTTCACTGCAAGACGCTCCTGCAAATTCTGAAACTTCTGGTCAGTGAAGGTCTTGGTGAATATGTCAGTAGTATTTTTAGAGGAAGGAAATAACTGCAAATCAATGATCTTGTCATGTACTAGATCTTTGATGAAATACATGTGGACCTCAATGTGTTTGGTTCACTGTCACTCTACTAGATCTCTGCAAAATTTCAGTGTACTCTGATTTTCACACCATATGATAGTCGGATAGTGAAACTAGATACCAAGATCGAAAAGGAAATGATGAAGCCAAAGTGTTTGAATGACACATTTGACTACTCCTTTGTACTCGGCCTCTGCGGAAGATAAAAAATTGGCTCATTGATTCTTACTTGACCAAAAAATTGGGCCTGAACCCAAACTGAGAGTGTACCCAGACGTGGACTTGTGATATGCTCTATCACTAGCCCAATCTGAATATGTGAAACCTATGATATCTAATACACAACCAACTTCATAGTGAATCCCATAACTCATAGTGCCCCGAACATATCTGAGGATGCGCTTGGAAGCCTTCCAGTGTAGATCATGGGGTTCCTGCATGTATCTAGAAACTTCTCCTACCACATATGAGATATCTGGATGGGTGTGGGTGAGATATAGAAGACTCCCCACCAACTGTCGATACAAAGTGTTGTACACTAATGGTGTGTCCCCTCAATCCTCAAGTCTGATCCCATATAAGAAAGTTGTAGGTGCATACTTACAGTCTGTCATGTGGAATCTATCCAGAATATCCACGACATACTTATATAGAGAAATTTTTATGCTAGAAGCATCCTGAATAATATCAATACCAAGAAAGAAGTGTAGTGGACCCATGCCCATCATAGATAACCTATCATGAAAAATATCTTTGACCAAAGCAATAGTTCAGGCAGAGCTACCAGTGATCAAAAGATCATCAACATAGAGTACTAAAATCATCACAGAGTTAGTAGTCCTCAACATGTACACATTAGAATCATATTTAAATCTAATAAATTCATGTGAAAGGAAGTAAGAATCCATCTTTGCATACCATGCTCTAGGTGCCTTCTTGAGGCCATAGAGAGACTTCTTCAGTCTGCATACTAAAGATGAGTTCTGAATGAACCCCTACGAATGATCCATGTAGATATCCTTTGAAAGGTCACCATGAAGAAAATAATTCTTCACATCCATCAGGTGAACTTCCCGTCCTTTAGCTATTGTAATGGCTAGAGCCAAGAGAATGGATTCCATATTTTCTACAGGAGAAAAGGTCTTGTCATAATCTATCCCATGAATCTACTAAAATCCATTTGCAACTAATCTAGCCTTGTACCTGCTCACCTGACCATCTGCTTCTCTCTTGGTCCAATAGACCCATTTTCATCTGACAAGTTTGCTCCCTGGTGGAAGTGAAACTAGATCTCAAGTCTAATTCTCTAGGAGAGAGTCATGCTCCTCCTACATGGATTCTTCCCATAGTGGATTTCCAAAAAAATCACTACAGGTATGTGGATCATAAGATTGAACCATATAGCAATGCATGGGCATTGTTGGTTCAAAAGATGAAAGTACATGAGAAGGATCCACATGCTGATATCAAGTACTCCTTGAATCCAATGGATCCCATGCAAGGTTACCTTTTTCCTGAAGTGTGGAATGTTCCCACTTGGGAATTTGTTGAAGCTCTGATGCTGGCTCTTCATTTGGTTGTAATATCTACTCATATTCATGTACAAAATCCTCTGAATCTATGTATGAATATGTAGCATATGAGTGTCTGGAATCATCATTTGTGATGTCTGGAACTGATGGAATCAAAAGAGTCTCTGCATGTTGCACTGGAGGTGCATGCAAAGGACTCTCCTCAAACTGAACAATGTGCTCAATGATGAGCCAATATTTAGAAGGATCAATTAATCTGTACCTCTTCACATCATCTGGATATCCCACAAAGATGCAAGGTGTGCTCTGTGGATCTAAGACGTTCCTCTTTTCAGAAGGAATATGTGCCCATGCTCTAGATCCAAAGATGCATAAGTGTGTGAAACCTAGTTTGTCACCTGTCCAAGCCTCAAAAGATGTCCTATCCTCAACATATATGTAAGGTTCTATGTTCTCTATGTAAGAAACACAGTTTAGTTCCTTATCCAAAATCTTGGAAGGAAGTGACGTTGCATGCAGCATGCAACTGGTCATCTCCTTGAGAGACATGTTCTTCCTTTTAGCAACTCCATTCTACTATGGAGTGTATGGAACTATGTGCTACAACTGGATAGCAGCTTCATGTCAAATATTCTAAACATATTTGTTGATATACTCCCCCCCATTGTCTGTATGAAGGATTTTGATTTTCTTCCTAGTTTTTGTCTCTACTAGAGCTTTGAAGTCTTTGAGATGCTAAAAAACTTCAGACTTTTGTCTCCAAAAATAAACCCAAGTATAGCGTGAGTAATCATCAATAAATGTAAGAACATACCTTTCTTTGTTGATGGACGGATGTGGAAATAGACCCATGAGATCATTGTGAACAAGCTCTAAGGAAGAGGAGGCTCTCCTTGCCTTCCTCTTTTCAAATTTCTCTTCAGGATGCTTGAAAAGACTGCATCCTTCACAAACCCCTTCAGAAAATTGAATGTCTGGGAAGCCTTTGAACATTCCTTTCTTGGAAAGTTGTTGCATGTACCTAAAGTTTAAATGACCATATATCTCATGCCATACTCTACTACTATCATTAGCATGTGTAAGTAGCAAAGATGATTCACAGTCAATAAACTTAGTGAACTTATACATCTGTGATTTGTGATCTACCTCACCAACTGCAATAATGGAACTGTCATGCATGTCAAGTACAGTAACTGAATCTAATGTAAATTCAACCCCTTTACCTGTTTGAGTGATCTGATAAACTAAGAGAATATTTATATAAATTTTTGGAACATGTAATAAATTCTCAAAACTTCTATTAGGGAGTTCCACTCTTCCCTCTCTTGCAACTTCTATTGGAGTATCATCCCCCATGAGAATAGGAGGTCCATAGCATGAACTCAAAGAAGTAAAAACTTCTTCGTTAGCTGCCATATGATGTGATGCACCAGAATCTATAATCCATGAATCATATGAGGAATTAATTGCAACAATAGCATGATGATTACCTTTCTTAGGCGCATGGTATTATTCCTTCTTCTTCTTGGCTCCTTCAAGAAGTCTCCAAGGTTATTCTTCTTAAGTACCTATTTCATAAGATCTATCTACTTCTTCATGCATGTGTATTCTTCATGATTTGATTTGTTGAAGCATGTGAACTTCTTTCTCTTCTTCTTCTTCCCTTTGGAATTTGAAGAATCTTTGGAACCTGAAGAATCCTTGAAGGTTTTGGAATATCCCTGCTTCTTTGACTCTGGATGTAATAGATCCTTTCATTTTTTCTTCGATTTATGATTGGATGACCATTTTCCATAATGAATGGTGAATGCATGTTCTTTGGGATCTTTCATGAGGCCCATCTGTATGATTTTTTTCTGCTCTTGTGTGAGAGACTCAATGAACTAAGCCATTGCAAGAATTTTCCAATTTGTGCCCAAAAGACATTTGCCAGAATGGAAATTGGAGAAATATACATCATATTATGATCCTAGCTTGGCCAAGATTGTTAGAATAAGTTGTTTCTCTTATGTAGACTTGTCAATACCACATCCACCCAAGCTCAAAATCAAAGATTTAAATTTAGTAAAGAAATCATGTATATTATCAAAACTTTTAGGGTCTAAGGTATTCAACTCTACCTCAAGCATATGACCTTGCATCTCATTCTGCTTTCCAAAGAGTCCTTCCAAGGTGGTATAGATATATTTTGGAGTCTTTAATGTAGCAACATGAAATCATATATCAATGGAGATTAACTCAAGAAGTAATCATGTGGCCTCATCCTTACAGTTCACCCATCTGGTTTTCTCAAGCACTGATGTAGGTTATGTTTCTGTCGCCATCGTCAAATTATATAGTCCTTTTATTTTGAGTTGGAATATGTCCTTTGGCTTCCATTCAAAATAGTTGTATGGTGTGAGTATTATCACAAGACTTGATTGAATATGTTGCATCGCCTCCATCTTGCTATTGATTCTGAAAAGATACTGAAAATCCAGATCGTGGATTCTGAGATATGACAGACAGTTCTATGGTAGCTATAGATATGGTAAAACAAATATATATCCTAATATATGATGTGCATTTTGGAGAGGTTTGGTGACCATAAGAATCCCTATTTTATATGTCTTTGGTCAAAATTTTAGCCTGACCCAGATCTCAGATTTCGAGATATGGCTATTTCACTGCAGAAACCTAATTTTTTGGAGGGCTTCTGAATCTTCACACCCTAGAGAACGATAAAGTGAGATTATGTTGAATTGTTGGACCCTAGTGAAGGACACAATGCGATGATTATGAAAAACTGAATTGTCACACTCCAGATGAAGAACACAGTGCAACGACATCACACCTTGGCTGTGTATAGGCTGCGGCAATTTCAATTGTCGCACCTTTCGATAGGGATAGGACACAATGATTGCGAAAAACAGGTTTACTCAAATCTTCTTTTTCTCTTCTCTATATTTTATGGGTTTATCCAAGCAACTCGAATCTGATACCACATCAGTGTTTCATGGAAACTTGCATAGGAGACCTAGCTAAAGCATACACAAACAAAGCTTATCAAGAAAAGGAAGAGAGATACCATATGAAGAATGAGAATCAATGTATATTATGATATAATCAATGAGTGAGTGATATTCAATCATATAGGCAATGACATCTTAAATTAGGAATGCATGCATAATAGTGATGGTATAAAATTAGAAAGTCTAAAATAGAACTAGTCAGTTAACTCCCACTGAACTAGTGTTACTCCCACTGAACTAGTGTGCCAAAAATAGAAATTTCTCCAACAAGGTTTATATCTAAGCTCTTCTCCTACTTCTATGACTTAATTAACCACTTCATCTACCCTATGAAAGTATTCAACAATGTTCTCTTCTTATTTCATTTTTAGATTTTCGAATTGAGTTCTATAGGTCTGTAGTTTGGATTCCATGACTTTGCTATCTCTTTCATATACAACCTCCAATTTGTCCCAGATTTATTTGGCTGAATTACAATGCATAACCTTCACACATATAGAATTGTTCAACCCTCCTAGAATTTCATTAACTGCTCTTGAGTTATCATTGCAGATTTTACTTCCTACAACATCTTTGGGTGGAGTAGTTGGTGCAGTTTAACCATCTACAAAAGATTCCCAGATATCAAAACCAAGAGCCAATGGGAAGTTTTTCATTCTTATTTTCCATAGAGCATAGCCACCTACATTGAAAAATGGTGCTTTTTTATTAGACATACCCTCTTGGTGATCCATCTTCAAGATCTACCTTCTAGTTGTTTAAACTATACTGAAGGCACCCGATCTAATACCAATTGTTGGAATACTGAGAGGGGGGGTGAATCAATATTACCCTTTTTCAATAATTAGCAGTTACTTTTATATTTTGTTAATTACCAAAATATATCAACAATGAGATTTTTTGTAAAATCAATTATATAAATATAATTAATAGGAATTACAAGAATTTTTATGATGAATAATGAAGGACACCAATATGTTTTAGAGCGCAAACTCTAGGAGACACAAATCCCCTTCTTCAAGGAACCAACCCTAGGAAGCACCAACTCCCTTGTCTTTAGGGCACCAACCCTAGGAAGAACCAACTCCCTTGTTTTTATGGAACCAACTCTAGGAAGAAACAACTCCCTTATCGTTAGGGAACCAACCCCAGGAAGCACCAAATCCCTTAAATTAGACTTACTTAGTAAAGGATATGAGTCCTTCGATGCTCCTCCTTTCCACCCTCACTTCATAAGAATCATCAGTTCTTCTTCTTAGACTCTGATTCTGTTTTGATCTTTTGATCTGGACTACAGAGACACTTCTTCTTCTGTTCTTCCTTTCTTATATAGTCACCCAACTGGTGTGAGATATGAATCATTGTCTCCCTTTGTTCAGACCAGACCATCACACTTCTTTATTTAGATTAGAAAAAATAATGTTTGTTTTTTCTTCATTATTATTCAAACATTATCGTGAAGTATTTTCAAATTAGTTAGAGTGATTTTCATAAATAGATCACTGATATGGATCGATTTTGTTTTTAAATCGATTCCATGTCTTTGCCAATATTGCAAAAATTGAATTCTGCAGAGGCACTTCCTTCAAACCATTTACATATAACCATATGCACAAAACCACGGGCTTATAAATTTAAACGATGTTCCTAGCACTTCACAAGTTATGTGTTCATAGCCCATGACTAGGGGCTAGAACCTAGTCCTCCAGACTTCTTTCTTCGTGCATTTTCTCTTTCATCCAGTCTTCTGAAGTTTTGACCTCTCACAAGTATTGATATAATGGTTAAATAAATGGTCTACCTTTGATCCTTACACTATCCTTCCACTGCTTAATCCAACGACTATGACTTAATCAAAGATTGATATGGATGACCACCATGTACTTTGGGACTTTGAGACTTTGGGGGCTCGAAGGTCTAGGTAATTGATGTTCCAATTTCCACCGGAGTTGGTCAGTGCCAATGTGGTCAACATGGGAGTGATTATGTCATATTTCCACTATGTTTTGATCTAACGATCATGTGAGAATCCAAAGGATCTTAGATCAATGGTTAGCATTGACTTCAGCCTTCGACGCTTCAGGTAGTTGCTAGTTTCCCCCAAAGGAAAAACTCCCGAAGTGACATAACTTGCTGACGCCACTGTTGAATTGGAACTGGCCGAGTGGTTGCCACTTGTCACTTATATTTGTGACTTACATGTACCTAAAATTCCAAATGGACCTTGACACTTGTCACCATTTGATTATGCCATGTGTCCTTGCTGACGTGGTATTTACTGATGTGTCACATCTCCTCCTGGATCTAATGGTTGTAGGTTCATCTGAATCCTTGATCCAACAACTGTGATCAGTTCTAGATCAATGGTCTAGATTCATTTTGGTCTTCAAGACTTCGGGTTATTTTCTTTTCCCACTTGCCAATTCTCCTAGAGTGAGATTCCCTGAATAAACCACAAGTAATTGTGACTTCATCTAACAATCCTTATTTGATGTGAAACACTTAAAATGATCCAACGATTGTCGGGAATTAAGCTATTCGAGATCTCATGAATCCTTGATCCAATGATTGTGATAGGTTCTAGATCAATGGTCTAGAATCATTTTGGCCTTCGGTACTTTGGGTTATTCGCTCCCACTTCCCAATTCTCCCAAAGTGAGATTCCTCTACTAAAACTCAAGTAACTTGACTTCATCTAACGATCCATATTTGACGCAAAAATCTTAACATGATCCAACGACTATTGGGATTTCGGCTATTCAAGATCTCGTGAATCCTTGATCCAATGATTGTGATTAGTTCTATATCAATGGTCTAGATTCATTTCGACCTTCAGGAATTTGGGTTATTCTCTCCCACTTCCATATTCTCCCGAAGTGAGATTCTCTGAATAAACCTCAAGTAACTTGACTTCATCTAACGATCCATATTTGACGCGAAAAACTCAACATGATCCAACAGTTGTCAGGATTCTGGTTGTTCGTGATTCTGAGCCTGGGGGGTTACGGGGTAGTGGAACCGATGCCAATCGTAGATCTATCGGTAGGCGACGATCGACAGTCAGTGTCTATTTTGGAACCGAAACTTGCACGATCGTTAACTCCACCCTTTCATCCTGCAATGGTTCCCCACTGTTGATTTTCCCTTACTGAGATCCCACGGTCAAGACTTAATCGGATCTTGATCCAAAGATCCTCTTATGTAACTCCTAGATTTGACGGTCATGGTTTGGCCTGAAATATACATCAGTGGACTTCTCCCTCGATTCTTTTTTAGTTTTACTGTGGGGATTTCAATCCTGATCGCATTTCTTCAATGTGCTTTCCCTTCTGAGCTTTTTGGTTTTATACTTGGATTCTAACTGATAGAGATTATTGATACGTTGCAAATTCAATCCCGATGTTTTTTCTATATTGCATTGATCTTGTGAAATCTAATACACTACCTCTCCTGAGCTTTGGGTAGATTCCTTTTCTTGTTGTTCATAACAACTTATCATCACATGATAATGATATCGAATGTTGACATCAATCAAAACACATCAATGACAACATGTCCAACAAAATAGGTCTTAATAACTAACGTCAGCCTTTATTACATGGAAAATACATTATTCTATCTCTATGAGGGGTTAAGGAGGTTAGGTCCCTAACATGCCCTCCCCCTTAAAAATATCCTTGTCCTCAAGGATTAAGATGAGGAATTTTTTGGAGAATAATAATTGGCTCCCAGGTGGCATCTTCTAGTGGAGTATCCTTCCATTGAACTAATACTTCCTGGATGGTGTGTTGGTGGAGATGATGCTCTTGATGGTTTGTTGGAACATGCCATTTTGGGGAACAACACAAAAATTAACGAGAAAATTAGAAAATGGACCAGAAAAGGAGTGTGCGATGGAATACAAGGAAAAGCATCACAAGGAAGTAGGAAAGGAAAAATAAGAAAGAAGGATACAGATCCATGGGGAGAATGGTTGGATTGTGGACTAGCTGTGCACATGAAGTTAGAATGTGGACAAACTTAATCCACTTAGGGTTAGTGGGTTAGGGTTTAGGTCATTTTTGTAACATGTTTTAACCCATTTTTATAGTATAAATATATGTATTGAGAGATATGAGGAGATCCAGTTCGAGTATAGGTTATGAGTCATAGTTACTAGTTAGAGGTAGTTGAGGTTGAAATTCTTTTGGAGATATTGGATTCATTTTTGGAGACAAAGTTATGGATTGCAATCAAGGGTAAGGTTGCAAGCTATGGAGATTGGTTCGATATTTTCAGCCTCAAATATACATGTGCATATCATATGCACTTCTTATGTAATTCATGCAACAAAATAACTTGATGAATAAAAATAAAAGAGCGAATAATTCTAGATCTTTGTGGACATATCCCAAGTGGGTGAACCACAATAAAAACATGTGTCATTGTGTGGAATTTTTCTTTTATGTCTTGCAATGGTTTATGATGAATGAATGAATTTGTTAGTAATAAATGCAACGTGCACTAAAATAGTTCTAATATTTATTGTAGAATGAACTTTAATGAATGAACATGATTGTAGAATGATAAATATGATATAATTGAGGTAGAGAGAATGTCTAA
>JASDQU010198289.1:0-16320 GCA_032191745.1 Picea mariana
GTGGAAATATAATATAAGTCTAAATGTAGGTGATGGGGAGTATAACCATGGCAAAAATATGGGCAAAAAGGGTACAATATATGGTCCTAACAAAGACCAATTGGCATCATATGTTATTTTCTACACTATGGGATTACCGCACGACAGTCAAAATTTCTATTGGTTTCACACCATTTGATCTAGTCCATGGAGTTGAGGCCACTCTTCCCATCAAGTGCGAAATTCCCACCTTACGCACTACTATCGAGCTATTACCTGACACTTCTCCAATGGAGTAGCGTTTGCTGAACTTAGAGTCCCTGGATGAAGATCGTCGATCCTCATTACAGAACAATGAGGTAGCCAAGAAATGGTCAAAAGCCACCTTTGATCTCCATGTCAACCTTTGCTCATTCAACGAAGGGGACCTCTTCCTCGCTTACGACATCACTCACGATACCCTCATCCATGGAAATTTTGAGTCCCTATGGCATGGACCATACATAATCCAACATCGCCTCACTAAAGGTGCATACATCCTGGCCTCCCCCGAAGGCCATCCTCTCAAAGAACCTGTCAACAGGTTGTACTTAAAGAAATTTTATGCCTGAGCATAGCCATACTACACTAGGATTTTTCTTTTTTGTACATCTTTTGTATAGTTTTTAATCTTCTTTTATCCACACCTCCCATCTAATCTATCACTCATGTTATTGACAGATTCCACCCCCATCAGCTTACCACATCAGTTACGCCGACGGAGCTGGCTGCTAGACTCAGAATCTCGCTTCAGCTTCCTAGGCCCTCTATTCACCTTCACATAACCTCCTCTACACCAACGACATATGTTTAGGCTCAGCCACTAACAATCAAGCAGAATACACTGTCGTCATTGGTCTCCTGGTTGAGGCTAGTCATCGCCATATTCGTCACCTTAGCATCTCACTTGATTCACAGTTGGTCATCCTCCAGGTCAATAACGTGTACCACATTCGTGATCCTTGCCTCTTCCACAAGTACTTGCAAGTTATACTGTTATCTCGACAATTTGATTCCATCACATTCACACATATTCCAAGACAATTTAATCAAATAGTAGATAATATGGCTAACCTAGTATTATATTGGCATTTATCACATCAATAATCTATCATAACACATACATCAGATATCATCAACAAAAAACAAACACCACATGTACACATTACCAAGATCCCAAAATGTATATCCATATATATATATATATATATATATATATATATATCGGTCAAAATGTCATCAGTGTTTACAAAAATAGTGCATCGCCCATAGGCAGGGGAGTCACCTCATCCATATCAATACAAAAATGGATGTCACAAATATACAAAACGGGCTCACCAGCCTATATCAAATATAAAAATACATATCCAGAGACCCTCAGGATGCCTCTAGTGCTCCAACACCAGGTCCTCCCTCTGGAGGAGGTACTCCACCAGCTCTAGGTCCCTCAGGTCCAGAGGGAAACCACCCAGCCATCACAGCTCCGGCTACAGTTGCTCCGCGGATCAGGGTCCCTGACTCTGTCGGCAATGCAATACACTGCTCCAGGATCCCCTCATCCTGGATCCTCACCCACATCCCCTCAAGCACTCCCTGAAGAACCACCTCTAATTGGCGACGAAAATCATCAAACTCTCCCCCGACCGCAGCCAGAGGAGTGTGTGACAGACCTGCACTGGGGTCATCATAACGATGCCTCCTGGCTTCTCTATCATCATTTCCAGACCTTGCCCCAACATCCTCTTGTCATCGCCTATCCCTTGCTCGCAGCTCGACCTGCGGTGGTCTCATAGGCCCCTGGTGGCCTGGCACTCTGATCAACTCGACCTCTCATCCACACGGTCCCACATATACATAAAAAAATACATTATAGCATCAACATCCATAAAAATATCAACCATATGCTATACTATCTAAAATAAATAAAAAACCAGCAAAAACAACATCATACCTCGGAGGTCGAATACCTCTTCCGGAGGTAATATCATCTCGGGGTCATCAAAAAAATCTAACATGCTATATGGAAACTATAAAATGATATGTGGCATCTGACGCCACACCTCTGCAGCCTCGTCCATGAAATAATGGCCACCCTCCACCCCCCCATGATGAACCAATATCATCGCCCACCATTGTAGTCGCAACTCTCATGCCCCTAGTGGGTCTAACAACACTCTCGGGCACAACATCAACACCCTCTCTAGAAACCAAGCCACCAGGATGGATCTAAAAGAAAAATCTCTTGACTCAGCCACTCGACACCTGGTGATTTGTCCCACCATCTTGGCATGCAGCATCAAGCCCCAAGAAAAATGTTCACCCCCGAGTGCCCACTGCATGATCCTCAGCTGGACTCCACTAATACGCTGAGTCGCAAGTGACCCATACACTCTCAGAATCATCGTTTCCATGCAACGATGTACCAGGGCATCCATCACCCCAATCCTCACCATGGAACTGGAAATGAAATCCTCTCCTGAACAATATGCCTGGGCAAGGGTAGCCAACTGCCCATCTCTAACTACCACCGGCTTGGCTAGTAGCAGGGTTCCCCAAAAAGGGAGCCCAGTCAGAAAATAGACATCCTCCTCAACAAAGAATTCCAAGTGCTCCTCACGCATAATGAAACACTGCAACTCTAGACTCCACATGGAGATCATGAATTGCAGCAGATACTCATGTGCCCTCACTAGTGGACACTCAAAAAACTTCAACAGCCCATAAGCCGCCAAAGCACCATGAACCGCCGGCTCCTCATCCCTCATGACCTCCCTCAGTCGGGCCCAGTCCCTCTCTCTCCAATGGATTGGCATCATCCCAAATGATCACCTGCATCCACATATATAGTACTAGATCAACCATCACAACTCATCAAAACATCAAAAATACCCCAAAAAGATAAGTTATTTTTCACCCTCAACTTTGCCTCTAGGGCGTGGCTATTTTCCCCACAGGTGTGCACTCATGCGCACCTGTTCACCCCATAGGTTCACATGTATGCACGCCTGTTCACCCCACATGAACGCATCGAATGCGTGCCTGTCCACTACATAGCGACGCACTTATGCGCCACTTTTGGAAACACAGTCATGCACATATGCGTAGCTGTGGATCAAACAAGAGCGCATCTCATGCACGCCTGCCTCCCAAATTAGGGTGCACCCATGTGCAACTGTACCCATTATAGACACGTACTTGTGCATAGGTCGCCATCAATCACCCACGCATTTGAGGGGCCCCACTCCTAAAAACCCACCGTACGGCCATCCATATGGTCCTACCCAAAAAATAACATCTAACTATTGTATAGGAGGATGAGACCACTAACCTGACTCTCTCACCTTCTGGATTGGCCTCCTCGCACTCCCAGAATCTCTGAATCTGCTCTGGAATCTCCTCTCTGATCACTATAGTAGCAAGTACAAATGAGGTGGCAATGTGAGCCCTACAACTATATATAGGCCCTTTTGGCCAAAACTTCCATGCTCAATTCCAGGAGCCCTGGGCATCTATTTTTTGTTCTCTCTTCAGCCAGAGATCAAAATCCCACTGTCTACACAATCATACTTCCCGGGTCACCATCCATCCGTAGCCCCCAGGGAGCCATTTTCTCATACCCCGTTTAGGGAGGCGTGCTCATGTTCAAAATTGTCAAATAACTATCCTATGTTCGTTATCTTCAGATATTGTTCACGTTAGGTATTTGGTTTTCATGTGTGCAGGTACTGGGTCATCGCACACCATCACAACCCCTTCATTTATATGATTGAAACTGGCATGTAATCATTCCCTCCGAATCTCAATTTCATCTCCAATCACACCCTTTGAAATTTACCTTTAGGGTCCCTATTCCCGACTCTGCAGTACTATCACCTCCACTGCATTTTGGTACTGTCACCTGATAGCATTCTCCCCCACATGAGTTGTCCCATTCATAGTCCTTCTTGGCACTTTGACACTCATGTTGTTTTCACCCTTTAGGGATGGGAGTCCTGATAGTCTTACGCATTTTCAAGAATCAACCACATACTCCTTCTCCGCCTGTTTCAAGCCTTCCCAACGGACTCCCAGGTTATTCATCATGGTTCTATTTTTTACTACACCTCCACAGTATCATTAAACCTCCATTTTTATCCACAATCAGTTTGCCCACCTGCAAATTCCCCTTCATTCATTTACATCATACAAATACCCACCCATGGGACCCCCCCACCCTCCGCTAGTTTCCTCCACAACTTGTGCCCTCCTAGGCCAAGCCATCTTGCATCGGGGCACCTGTTTCTATATTTGTACACTCATCCCCAATTCTTTATTTATTTGGCACTTGTACAAAGCCTTTGTTTTCATCATTTACATAGCTTTTCGTCGCCACCTTTGATGACCTTATTCCTTTTGGCAAATGCAACCCATGTCGCTCTTGGTTGGGGCATCCATTATATTCTACTATTGTTGACATAGTCCACAAAGCCCGAGTATCCCATAGGCCAACTACCTCTTCTCTCTGAGTTTGTTCACTTTGTCCCACCTCTGGCACAACTTATCTCACATCTATCCATCCCCCTGACACTTGATCTCGTTGTACGGTCTCTACCACTTCACATATATCCCCCACCAAGGGCAGTCTTGAGTCTCCAAGCATCTTGACTTCACCCATGTACCTCCTCAGTTCCTGATATTATCCAGTGAAGTTACCGAAGCCCTTTGCTTCTTGAAGTCGTGTCTCTCATTTTGTCAACATCAACACAATTTCTAGAAGGGAGACTGTATATTGACTCTCATCCCCTTTACAGTGAGGAGTCTCGGACTACACAGGGTGAACCATCAATTCTCCCTACTATCGTTGACCCCCATAACATTTGACTTCAACACTCTCTCATGTTACGGTGGGTCTTACTTTACGACTATTGCGGTTGTTTTTATATTTTCCGAAGACCTCTTAAATTTGTTGGGCCATCAATGCCCGCCAAATCCTTGATACTTCCTCCAAGTGTCATTGCTTACTTTTCATAGTATTGTTCCCCATTAGAATTTTCCTATGCTCTTATTGACATGCCCTTGAGGGCACTACACTCATCTTCACCAACATACCACTTTAGCTACTATCCTACACATGTTTTGAGTTACATGGCACGAGCATGGGGCATGCTTGCCTCATTTGTACACATTTTTCACACCTTCAGCAAGGTCAGGTCCTACAGGTTCCCTTCTCCCTCCAACAGGTCGCTCTTGATACTCTCGATGTCGCTCTTTATTACACAAGTCCTCTCAGTAGAAAAAACATTGATGAATTTCGGCTATACGTATGCTCCTAACCTCATCCATCAGGGGGCATCTGTTATCACTGAAATCTCATCCGCACATGGTTACAGGAATCCAGCATCTCCAAATAGCTATTAGTTCACCCATGGACCAAAATTACCAAAATATTCATCTCCAAAAGTTCCAAAACTATATAACTTCTTATAAAATCATAATGCACTATGACTATACAGGGCGCACACGCACATGCACCATCAAGAAACGCAGGAAAAGAGCACGATGCGCAATTGTGGACACAAAAAGCCATGCACATATGAGAATGACACATTTATGATGTTGGTCATCCTCCCACCCACTTCTAGTTCAACTTCCAAGTTGATTTGACATCCAAATCTCTGGTGAATACGGATGGGTGGTTGGTCAAAAACCTAAGGGTACCCTAAAGGGCCCCTTTTTCACACTCAAATCTAGTTGAATAATGCCTCAAAGTTATGCTATAAAAAGAGGCGATGGGTGCACTACATTTTCAATGAATTCATTTGTAAGGTTACACTGCTGTTATTCTCTTGGGGAATCCTCTTTTCTCATCAAGAGCATACTAGCACCATTCCATTTGAGCTATTCACATCACTCTTTGAGTGGATTAGCTTGGGATTCTTTCACCATTTCTTTCAAGATCTCAAGTTGTAAGAAGAGCTCAATCTTGGGGGTCCAAGAGCCCTCCCTTGGAGGAAGAAGGGACCCAAAGTCCCCCTTTCTCTTTGGTGTTTTCTTTTCACTAATACAAATTCTTTCCATTAGTGACATGAGTCTTGTTTGTTCCTTGTTCTTATGTCCTTATGCACTATAGTTTAATTTTTTTTATCATTCCTAGTTTAATTCTTAGCTTATTCTTTTATGTTTTACTCTTTTAACCCTTTCCTTTACTGCTGTCTTGCTTAGCTAACCCAAATAATCTTGTAAGCACCTCTATTTTTCTCATCTAGGTGACAAAAGAGGTGTAACAACATGACCAAGGAAAACACTGTGTAGACTGATCAACTCATCCGTAGGTGCATAGATTGCCCATGCAACAGACGCTAGGTTTTGAGTACTACAACTAGCACCATAAGAAAATCTGATATAGGGTAGCGAAGACATTGACATCTGGAAACCAAGCATAAAGCAAGGTAAGTAGCTAAAAGGTGGAACCAAAAATGAAAAAAGCACACAATAGTATGATACACTAAAAATACACAACACTCATGAAAAATTAGTGTAAGCATAGTACTTCTTCAACTAAAGCCCATTTTTGGGTTCACTCAAATGAATTCCATCATAATCTACCAGCTCATAAGCCCCTTTCTCTGACACTCATTTCGCAATATAAGGGCCACGCCACATAGGCTCGAATTTAACACCCCTAATAAGTCACGATATTGTTCGTAAAGGAGAACCAAATCACCCTCAGATAAAACACGTGGTTTGACATGCTTGCCATATTGAGATTTGATACGCTTCTTCTAAGTTTCAATGACTAAGGCGACATCATGGTAAGTTTCATTTAATTGCATCAAATACAAGAGATCTTCCTCTTTAGCTGAGGTGTTAGGGAGAAGTTCAACAACTAGTTTCAAAGATGGGATTTCACATTCAATCGACAAAATTGCTTCAATACCATATACTAATTGGAAAGGTGTGAACCTCATAGAAGACTTAACGGATGTCTGATAGGCCCATAATTCCAAGAAGAGCATTGTGCGCCAGCTTGACTTGTGAATTCCTACCATTCGTCGAAGCACAGTAGTGAGAAATTTATTAATTGCTTCAACCTGGCCATTGGCCTGTGGATAGCAAGGGTTGAGTTTTCATGTCGAAGACCCAACTTCTTGGTAAGTTCAAACATCATGAAATTGTGAAAATGACTACCATGCTCAGTGGCGATGGCTTGAGGGACACCAAACCTAGTAACGACATGATTGAATATGAACAACGTTGCAATTTTCCCGTTATTATCAAATGTAGGCATCGCCTTGGCCCACTTAGTGTAATAATCCATGGCTATGGTGATATATCAATGCCCCCCAATAGAGTGAGGGTTACATTTTGTGAAGTCAATTCCCCATTTAGAGAATGGACCAATAAAAAATATAGGGTGAAGAGGAGCAGGATGAGATCTCAGATCTTATTTTTTTAGGTTTGACAAGCGTGGAATTTCGAGATGGTTGTAATGCAATCCTTAAACAATGAAGGAAAAAAGTAACTAACTCGTAAGATATTTTGAGAAGTGGAATACCAAAACATATGACCACCACATTATCTGGAATTACATCCATTCAAAGCTTTCTCAGCTTCATCATAGTTGAGACATCGTCGAAATATGGAATCAATACCAGAGCGGTAAAGGGTATCACCAAGGTGTTGACTGGAGAAATTGACCACTCGTCAACTGGAGGAGTGAATCCAGTTCGGGGTTGTCTAATTAACCCAAGACATTTGGATTAATCCACTTCGACGGGTTTAGCAGCTCTGTTGGCCGATCTAAGTCCTAAATATAGAAAAAAAACAAAACTAAAGGAAATGCAATAACTTAATAAATAACAATCGCTGAAAACTATATATACATCTAATATATATTTACAGTTTAACTAACTAATACTTATAAAATAACTCTACTTATCATGTGTACAATACATACAAATAATTCTAATTCTAAGATATATATATTATGTACAAAATACGAATTTTAATCTAAATCCGTGAAAATCGAATGTAAATTGATTTTTTAAACAACAGTAAAGCTATTATCTAATCTTTATGATTTGTTTTCTTATAATTTTTATATAAAAGAAATCAAATATCAAACTAACTAATTAAACATAAGCAATAACAGATAATAAAAAAAAATGTTTTAACTACAGGGGGATTCTATATTTATTATGCTAACGAAATCAAATAACAGGTTGACCTGTTGTCGCATCCAATATTTGTTCAGTGTGTAGCATCCAATCTCCTTGTCTGATGAGGTAAACCTGTAGCAGATCCTACAATTGCTTCTCATAAATGTGAAGCAATAATGATGGAATTCGAATGATAGAACATATAAGAGATACAATCACAACAATCTCATAATTTCACAAGCAGCCACATTAAGATAAATCCTGCTGTGAGAACTTGTGTATAAACGTTCAATAAAAGATAAAGATAAATCTCTTAATTCAAGTTTGAACAAAATGATTGTTGTGTGTTAAATCTGGAACATAAAACAGGGATAATATATAAATAATTTATCATACCAACTTGTATTAAACCACAACAGCGAAAGCAATCATAATCTAATGACAAATTGAAATAATCATGACTTGAATAAAACCACAATACGGAAAAGCTAAAGCTATGACGAGTATTATATTTCATTCAAATCTATAAATGAAAAATCCATAGTCTTGCCCCAGGCATAGATGATGCCATGTTTACAAAATAACATGCTTATATAGGTTCCAGGAACAAAATGTTTCCTGTTGATAATATCAAATCTGTTCCAAAAATATGGGGGATGCAACCTCCCTGATTTTACTTGATATTAAAATACCAACAGCCTAATCTATTTACTAAAAAACACAAAGTTGATATGGCTAAAGGATCTCAACAGTGCCTCATATCTCCTTGGAAATGATGGGTTCCTAAAAACAAATGAAAATGGGGAAATTTTAGATATGTTTTCAATTGTCAAATGAAGCAATTCGAATTTTTCTAACTGGCTACAAAATCTTACGATTCTATAGCTAGTTATAATTACAACTACAATCATATTTTATTCAACAAACAAAACAAATTAATCTTTATAAGAAAGGTAATATATTCAATCAAATCATATATCCTAATTTTTGGAGTCTGTTGTTCTCATTTGCCAACAAATCCACTTGATCTTTTAAAGATTGAAGCCGAGACTGTAGCAAAGTCACATCCGTATAATACCTGTCGATCCAGGATCGACACTCATTACACTGTGGCTATATGGACCATGCATTGACACTGACATCATTAAGGGTTGGAGAATCGTCCATGCGAAAGGTAGGTTTGTCACGGAGTTGGATGCCAGGAAATTCAGGATTATCCTTTAGATAAGAAGGCAGATTGCTAACATAATCGTAGGGTCTGTTACGGTAAAATCTGTATGACATTGAATCCTCTTCGGCCAAGAACCTCTCAATTTCTGAATCTGAGTCTTCACTTACCTCAATTGTATTGTTTGTGTCTGCACGAGGTTTGAATTTATTTCGAGCACATCGTGAAATCAAACGACCAACCCTTTTATTCTTGTAATTAACATCGATGTTGCCCTTTAGCTTCTTCCCTATGGATTTTTTAACAGCTTTAGTGCTACTCTTTGGGTGCGAACCTAGTTGATTGTCTGGTTGAGTAACATCAGGGTAGGTCGAGGGTTCAATATTAGGGGAAAGATCACAGGGCAGGAGTGGTGGAGAAGAGGCTGTAGTGTTCACGGGGGTTTCAACAATAACCGGTTTATCAACCTGTCCCAACTCACTATTGCCAAAGTCATTTCGTAAAACAAAAGCATCCCAACAATCGTTGCGTAATTGCAATTGATGCACAAGGATAATTTTAATTAAACCATGATGGAATAAACTCGAATCAGACCTCTGCCTCCTAAATCATTTTCCTATCTTGTACAAACTTCTAAGGAGGAAGTAATGCATATTCAATGGGAATCCAATGAAACTCATAAGCAACCGCAGGTGATACAGGAAAACTAACCCAAATCTTCCTTCACACGTAATGAATTGTTTCACAATAGCAAGTAGATCATGCCACCTAGGTTTTAAACATGAGACTGGCATACCTCGATCGCAACTAGTGATTTTCCGTGAGGTGAACATCAAATTCCAGGGGACCTCTTCAAATTTTGCGTTCTTGAACCATTTTTGCCCAACATCTGGTAAACCTGTAGCTTGGCTTAAAAATTCTTCAGTTACCTCTAGCTGCATGTCACCTATATTTTCTCTGTAGCCATCGAAGGTCAATGCGAACTCTTGTGCAACTCTCATATTAAAACCCTTAAATTTTTCAATGAATAAACACCAATCGTTCCTTTCTAAATCATCCCTGGCGTTATCATATGATAATAAGGTTTGGATGCCATTGGGCTTGATCCTTACTACTGGAGCCATGGCAAACAGAATGGAATCAACACAGAACTTGGAGGTAGGGTTTGATAAAAAGCCACAGGGCCATAGTCCCGAACATCATCAACACGATGCTATGACAGTTCAAACGGTAGGCAGAGGCATTAATCATTATGCGTGGGAATTAAATCATGAAGCCCGAGACCATACATAAGAGTAATGACATGTTGTACTTCATATGACACCTTGACATTGGGTACATATGAGTATCAGAACACTTGGAAAACCATAGTACACGCATTCATAGCTTGATTACAAAGGTAAGTGAATCAAATAAAAATTGAATAATTAAAAGTTTTATGAATCAAAAATCCATTAATATAAATCGAATATTAGTGAATGGAGGTCTTTCACTTATGTAACCAAGGCATGTTTAGAACCAAGGAGTTATAAACAAGGATAACAATCATGTTCATAGCAAAATTATGACAATTCGATAATAGACCATATGAACAGTTTTCCTTTAATCAAAAATTGAAACAAAGTGTCAATTCCAGTTGCGAGTTTTCATGCTTACAGTCATGAAAACAAAAATCGAAAGGAAGATATGTAAAAAATGATAAGTGACAAGTGTCATTTTAGTGACAATGGTCATGATGAGTAATGAAAATTTAGAGACCCTGTGTAGGCAGCTTATAAACAATAGAAATTATATTACTGCTGCCAACACAAGGTTAATGTATTGATGGGCTTGATATCGAATATGACGACGATCTACACTAGAAATATCGGGCCAAAAATTTTGGGTTTGGAGATAAATGATAATGTACCCATACCATATGTCATCAGAACTTATCAGAAAGAGAGACTCATTAGGAAAGGAATCTTCTGCCACAGTTTCTATCTCAGTATATGGAAGGTCACATATCAACTCGGAAAAAACCAAAGACTTCTTTGACTTGGCTCACTCAAACTCCAAATGAAACTCATGGAGAATAAATATCCTTTTATATTATTCCCCCTCCCAACAATTGTCGAGTAAGGATGTGTTGCATGGGGTTGCAATGAGAAATGATTGTAGTTTTGTGTAATAAGATGTAGTGATGAAAACGTTGAACATCTTGCACAACGGCAAAGGCCAGTTTCTTCACATGCAAATATTTGTTTTCAGTAATCGTGAGACTCTGACTCAAATAGTAGATAACATGTTCATCATGCGAATCATCCTCTTGGACTAAAACCATAGCGATGGTAGAGTCTGAAGCAACTAAGTACAGAAAATAATCCTAATCAGGTGGAAATAATAGTGGTGTACGAGTCAAGGTGAGTTTCAAAGCTTCAAAGGCTTTGTTGGTAGTGTCATCCCATAAAACATTGTAACCCTTTTTAAGAAGTTGAGTGAAACCTTTTGTTAATTCAACATAGTTGGGGATGAATCGACGTAAAAAAAATTCCTTCCCTTGCAAACTTTGGAGTTGGCATAGTGTAGAAGGACGAGGCAAGTTGAGGATAGCTTCAACCTTCATAGGGTCCACCCTAATTCCATGTGTAGACATGATAAAACCAAGAAGTCGTTCGGACTTCACAAAAAAAATGCATTTACGGGGATTCAATTGTATGCGATAATAACGACAGTGTAGGAAAATGGCCCATAAATGAGTCGGGTGATCTTGACGACGCATATATTGTGTTGGTAAATCATCTAGGTAAGGTTGTACAATGTTCTTAATGTCACTAAAAGTGTAAGACATAGCGTTTTGAAAATTCGCACCAGCATTTTTGATACCAAAAGGTAGTTTATAGTATGTGAAGTTTCCCCAAGGGAAAATAAAAGAAGTCTTATGTTGATCCATAGGAAAAATATTGATTTGATTATAACCAGAGAAACCATCCATCAAGGAGAAGATTTCACTCCTGGCATAGTCGTCAATGATCTGGTTGATGAAAGGGTTTGGATAATAGTCTTTGGGAAAAGATTTGTTGATATCCCTGTAATCTAAAAAAACACGGATCGTGCCTTGTTTCTTCATAACTGGAACAAGATTGGGCACCCACTCACTCAAAGCCACAGGATAGACAAAATTGTCTTTAAGATTTTTTTCAACTTCGAGATTAATAGCAGTATCTTTGCATGGATGTACTGGGTGAAGTCTCTGCCGAATGGGTTTAGCGTCTAGGTAAGTCTTAATCTCATGTACAACAATATCTAGATCAATTCCAGACATCTCTTCGTAACTTTAGGAAAAAACTTCACAGAAGTCTTAGAAAAGAGATTTGTAAATTCGGACCTCATCAGTAGAACATGAGGCAGTGATGTGAACATTTTCCATTACTCTGGGTTTAATCGAAATATCTAGAGGGATGGTAGGTGAAATGTTACCCAAGTTCCCTTCATACAAAACATCGTGTGTTGGTTCAGGAACAGAGGAAATAGTAGCAATAGTAGATGGATTTGAAATCCGTTGATAACTCTCTATGGTCTTGGGTTCTAGAAAGAGAATAGAACGATGATTCCCATCATCCCATGGGGTATCTTCCATAGACACAATTTTCATGATCATCTCATCAGTTCGAAACACCACATGAAATGGATCTGGAGACATGTCTAAGAGACAATGAGGAGAAGGAGTTTCTGATTGAATGGCTTGATAAGATAATTCTACCAGACTCAAAGGAATTTGGTCATTGTGACTAAGACAATCGTCAGAGCTAGGTATTATCCAAGGGTCATAAGACTCAGGGGTTTCACAAATAGTGGTTGATATCATGTTAATCAAAGTGACAAAAGGAGGAGGAATATCAGGTGGTGGAATGGGAAATGTACCCATTAACGATGAATCCTTTAGAAGACCCACACCGAAATTCTCATAACTCAGAGGTGTTTTTGCAATGAAAGGTACGTTACTAGTACATGAATTGGAATTAAAGAAGGCAATTTGATTGACAGTAACAACTTTTCCTTGGTGCGGGAAATGTAGCACATGGAAAAGAGTAGGAACAACTACTTGCATGGAATCAATCCAACTATGGCCAAGTGAAAGGTTGTAAACAAGAGGTGCATGAAAGACCTCAACCTCAAATTTAACCTCTTTTCCTTCTAACCTAATAGACAATGAAGGAAGAACACCATAAGGTTTAAAACATGTACCATTAAAATCTGTTAAAGTATTGTGTGACTCGGTAAGGGCAGGAGAGCCAATGGATTTCCAACAAGTGATGGACATAATGCAAGTCGAGGCTCCTTCGTTAATAACGGTTCAAAAATATTCTTATTTTCCACAATAACTTTTATTTGAAATGCTAATTGAGGAGGAAACCTTGGAATATGATATTCCAAGTCAAATATTATCAAGTTAATATTGGTAGGATCAATTCCACCAATATACTTTAATAGTGCCTTCTGTTGTGTAGAACAAATTTGAAGGACTTCGAGAGCCGACATTGCATAAGGTGCCTGCGCAAGGCCTTATACAATATTGTAGTTTTGAGCAACACGTGCGTGAGGATTAAACGATGAATTACAAACAAATCCTTTAGGAGGACGATGAAAAATTGTATCTAGGCTCGATCGTTCGAGATGAAGAGGACCATTAGGAGGTGAATTTGGTGGAGGAGGTTGAACCAACGGAGGTGGTGAATCATCAACTTTCTCTTTCGAAGGAGAATAATCTTTGTCTCGAGTAGCGACTACAAATTCATTCTTCTTTGAGTCACTAGTACACATAAGTACATACGATGTGGTAGAGGGAGAAGGTTGGTCATGAATGACCAATTGGGCCTAAAGTTGAGAAGGAAACTATTGTGACAAAATGGCAGGTGTAGGAAGTGTCTCGGTCCCTTGCAAGAACTTAGTAACCTCAACACGTTGTGGACAATATTTCATATAATGATCCTCACCACAGATAAGATAAGGATAACGAGGTTTTTTCTTGTATTTGTCATCAACATGATGAGTCTTGGGTTTATCAGATTGTTTATTATTATTTTTGTCCTCTTTATTCTTATCATTCCATTTCCTTTTATTTTGATTTTTATCGGTAGCTTTAGATTGAACCGAATTAAATTCAAAGGTTTTACCAGAAGAAGGAGTCAGAGGAGGAGTATTTTGTACATTGGGAGTAGTATAGTTGGGATTGAAATGAATGGCTTGTTTAGACTGAGTCTCAACATGAAAAGTGCCAATCAGGCCATCAGTAGCATGAGAAGCTACTGGAGGTGTTGGGGTTGGATTTGTAAACGAGTGAGGAGCATCATGGATCAAATCATATAGTGTGCATGTTTGTGAATAAATAAGATCCAAGTATTGAGCATGACTAATCACCTACTCTTCAATGACAAAACCACTTGTTGGCACAGGGGTAGACGCAGAGTTCAGCGCTCAAGAGCGCACCAACAAAACCCTAACTACTGACCCTTTCGGCAACACCTGCGAAGCAGGTGAAGTCTCACCTGATGTAGAGGCAGGGGTGGTTGTAAGACTCAAGTGTCTACAACCTTAGCTGGGACACAAATATGTGATTATACTGCTTAACAAATCATTTGTCACCTTTATGTATTTAACACACAATCAGATCTACTTCATTGGTAAAACAGAGCTTCGCTTCCTTCACAGAGATCTTAACCTACTTAAGAACTTAGCATCCACAGATTATTCAGATATAACAGATCAAGCACTTAGCACATACATATAGATCATATCTAAAATTCTCACATATAATAAGCACTAATCATGAATAGATCTATCTATCAAAGAACTTAGCATAAAAAGGGATAACCACATCAAGTCGAAACACAAAGCATAACAAACGGTATTTACGTGGTTCACCCCCACCCTAGGGATACATCCACCAATTCTTATTATTTATTATCTCGGTCAAGCAGTTACAACACAGAGCCTCAAAAATCCTTACTCTGCACAGGACAAAAGATCTATGTAGCTCGCTAGATCCTTCTTCCTTATGTTACAACACTAAGCCTTTTACGATCGGTCACAACCACTTTCACTCAACTCTGCAAGCTTCTTACAATCATGTGCACAACATCCAAAACCCTATTTTCACTTAGCATGCATCCATATCACTTAGGTATATCACTTAGCCATTCATCTCTTTTCATCCCTCTACTACTATCCTAGGCATCTATTTAGATACGAATTAGGCCTAAACATGGTTAAACCCATGGGCCGACATCCCTTTCCCGTTACATTATCCAAAAAACCCAAAAAGGACCCAAAAGTGGGCCAAGATTTCCGTGATCTCTGCTTCATCTGACGCTCCATCTTCAACAGGCTGTCAAAATCCAAAAATTGGTCAAATATAACCAAGTATCTCCCAAAACTTTTTCAAGGGCCAACAGGCCCCCAAAACTCACCTTTGACTCGTCCCGAGTCACTCTGGTCTGAGAAAGTTTTCCTTGAATGCCTTGAGCTTGGCTCAATTTTCTTCGACCTGCTATTGTGCTATGGCCTCTTTCTCTGCAAACTCCTAGATCAATGCATCGCTCACCAGTCCTTCCAGTCGCCACTCTGTTGTGAGGATGATCTGTTCAAGCTTTGCTCCTTGGATTTCAAGTTCTGTAAACAATAGACATGCCTTGTCTTTCATAGGTTGAATTCGTTGAGTGACTTCGATCACTCTGCTCTGGATCGTATGGATCTGCTCTTGGGTCATGCGCTACTCATGAGATCTCTTCATTCTTTCTATGGGTGATAGGTCCTTCAACTGTTTCTGGAGATTTTCAGCTTCATACTTCACCTCCTGGAGCTGTGACTCCAGTTTATATAAATTCAGGTTCTCGGTGAGGTTCTTGTATGTTTGGGCGCTGCGGCTACTCAGCTTCTTGCACTCCAAGGCAAGATATTTCAATCTATCAACTGCACTGAGGGAAATTATTTCTCTTTGGTCTCTAATCTCCTGCG
>JASDQU010198292.1:5230-24646 GCA_032191745.1 Picea mariana
GCTCTCATCCTTCTTTTATACAAATTTATGAAGGAAGAGTCATCATGAAGAAAAGACTTGAATAGGCAAGTGGTCCTCCCTGTCGTCCACTAGAATTTTGCTTTATAGATATGGTGGATGTATTTGTGCAAGAATATCCGACCATGTCATAAGCTTTGTTTCCCATTAACCAAAACTAAATCAGAACAGTATATCTGACAGGGTATTCATGCAATATTCCCCGATCAAAGAACAAACAGATTATGACATAAAGGAGAGAATCTTGGAAATGTGGGTCAAGCCGCACCAAAACTCGGAGAAGTGCCCCGAGTTTCCAAGATGCTCATTATTACAAGAGGACAATAATTACAAAGTGGATGTTGATTACGGTAACCCACTAAACCCGAATGGCACCACTGTCGGCCATTTAGACATGAATTCATGTGATTACACTGTGGAGTTGGTCACTTCAACCCACGGAAACTGGCTGCCTCCAGCTCTCTGGCAGTAAAACAATAATCATTACATTGGATGATCATGGAAGTGACGGAATCGATAAGGGTCCCAATGCTGAGTGTACACTTCTCTGTATAATTCTAGGTCTTCATCACTATCTTCATCTTGTTGAAGTACATACCTAGTCCYGATAATCCATGGATGTCTTTCTCTTATAAATAGCATTTCATATTCTTCATCAGAATAGAGGTCACTGATAGTCTGTAAGTTTCTGTTCGGGAATAGAAACATACRAGCTGTTTTTGTTACTTTAGGGTCTATTCTTCTTGGATGTAACCCAAATTTTTGCCACCAATCTGCTAACCAATCAGGTTCAGGAAAAGCAATGAATAATACAGAAAATTTAATCATGTAGTAATAGTATCTGTACCTATCTGTCCAGAGGCAAACATTATACCACATTGCTTTGTACTGTGAATAGTTTGTATTAAACAATATTTCTTCTGGATCTTGATTTGGCCAAGATTGCAGAGTTCTCATTTTGTTAATTTGAAAGAAATTCCAGGCCGGATTTTCTTGCGAAGTTTGGGTTTGTTGACAGAACCATTCTCTATTAGCAGATCTGATTCTGCTAAGATCACCCATTTCAACCATCTTTTGTCTGGAAGCAATTGTTGATGCATGATTCATTCTTCCAATTATGTGTTGGAGAGGGATCACATGAATGCTGGTATTCCTTGAGAATCCTAGCAATCCAAACTCGATTCCTTCTGAAGATCTTAGTTGCCAATTTGGTATCCAATTTTCTTTATAGACCTCCCATGGGGTATTGTCATCTAGATAATGAGTATCTAGAACATTTCTATGATAATCCCAAGTATTTATGATTACCATACCTTTTGAGCAGTAGGCAATCTAAGCATGGGATTGTGAGATAAATGGTAGTTCTATCCTTTTTGGAGGATGGCCTTCAATACTTGGTAGGGTGATAAAATACCCTGGTTCTCCTATAGAACTTTTATAAGAACCATGAGGTTCTACTGCAGACATAAATGGGGTGCCAAGTATACAGTCTACTGGCAACTCAGTAATTAAATATTTCATTCCTAAGGCATATTCATCAAATAACAGAATACCTTTAGGAATCTCAAAATTTAAAGCAGTATTTACATTTCCTAGTCCAATAGAAGAACAGTAACTAGGAAGCCAGTATTTTGCAAGAATCAAGTCTTTATTCACTAGATTCATATCAGATCCATTTTCCAATAGTGCATTTAGTTTGAATACTTCTCCATTTATTTCCATCTTGATCCTGACATGATATTTTTGAAATTTGATGGGCATAATTTTCATAGCTGTGAGCCCTTGCATATGGGTTGCTGTTTGCCCTTGTATTATTAACCTTGGACTCTCATAGGGCGCATCTTCTAATGGAGGGAGAGTAGAGTCCAATCTCTCTCTTATTTCTCTGATTTCCTGTCTAGCCCAGGAATCAATTTTGAAGTTGTATTCAGTTTCTTCTTCTATCTTCTTGATTTTCCCTTTTAATTCAGAAATCTCCTTTCTCACTAGAAGTATCCCTTTAGCTAGATTATTCACAGAGGTATTTTATAGTTTTGCATCTCTTTTAAACTTGATAAAAGTCTTTGTATTCCCGTCAAAAGAGGCATCAATGAACAAAGTTATCTTTTAGAAGATTCAACAGTCTTTGCCCTTTGTTCAGTTTTAACAGTTTTTACAAAAGTATCAAGAAGTGAATTCTTCATATCTCCTTCAGGTAAGGCCTTGATTTGGGCCAACATCTGTGCTTCTTGATCTTCTGTATTGTGAAACATATAGACTTTTAATTTTCTCTTGGTCTCTCGTTCTAATTCAGAATCAGAACTGTCTATACGACTTTTGCAAGAACAGAAATTTGGATTTCTGCAGTTGCACTCTTGGTTGATTAATATTTCTTCTTCTGAGCTGTATTGAAACTCATAAGTGCTATCAGAATTAGAAAAACACCCTTCTTGAAGAAGATGGACTTATTCTCTTTTGGGGAAAGGATGATAAGGGCACTGATTGGTTTCATGATCATTGGCACCACATCTGTTACAATGTGTCCTTAGAGCCAACTGCCTTTTTTCCTGAGCCTCTTTAGCCTTTTGTTTTGGGAATTTTCCCTTGAATTTTCTAGAGGCTATATTATCGGGGCAATTATGAGCCATATGCCCAGGTTTTCCACATATCCAACACTGAACTTGTAGTTTAGCCTGATGGGTATGAGTTTTCAGTTTGATATCATCAGGCTCATAGTAATGGGTTCTAGGCCTATATCTATATCTGTATTTGGGTTTTCTCCCCTTTTCCTCCCTGATTTCCTTTTTCTTTTTCTTCTTTCTTCGAACAGGATCTGTGATGTATAAACCATATTTTTCAAAGATAGATTTTTGATCAGGGAGATAGGTTAGCTTAGATACAGATTTTTGGACTTTCATACTAGTACATAGTCCAATCAAGGCCTTAGTAATCAAGGAGTAAACTTCTCCCCATGTGTACATCTCATAAGGAAGTTTAAACACTTCCTACATTTTCAGATATTCAACAAATTTACTTGGTATTGTAGCCAAATATACCTGTTTCCAGAGGAGGTTTTGACTGTCCTGAACCTTGAATATTCTCTGTGCCCAATCTTTATGAAATTCTTCATACTCTAACATCTTCCTGCATTTCATATTCATGAGAATTAGCTCATGTTTGTCAGCTAATTCAGATTCGGTTCCACAACAGTGCTAAAGAATTGTTGTGGTGAGAGCACCAATCATGTTATCATGGGGAGATCCATCAGTATGATAAAAAATATCTCCCTGTTCATCTCTGAGGACTTCAACCTCCATCTTGGCAATCATTACAGGGGAAGAAATGACTTCCCACCATTTTCCGAGGGTGCCTGTGAGACATTGGATGATAGATTTGCATGCCTCTATCTTTGTCTTTCCTTTCATGCACATAATCTTATAAGAGACATAAATTCTATCTATCATTTGTCTAATTTGTTCTACAGACAGACTATCAATGTTCCGTTCTTGAAACCATTCTTCAGAAAATGTTTGTGTTTCTTGCAATCTTCCTTTACCTATCAGATCCGGGGCTGATTGTCTACTAGTATGGTGTGGGAGGTTTTCATAGGTAGGATTTTGGACAGTCAATAGAGAATGATGGTCTCTTGAAGAAGACTCTGGTTTTTCTTCTTCTGGGAAATGATGAGGGAATCTCCTTTGAATTACTGTCTCAGAAGGCTTATATACAGTAGACAGTATTGAGATAGAAGGGTTTGGAAGGATGAACAGATCAGGGATAGGTTTATCAGGGTTGCTATCCTTCTGTCTTATTATACTCAATGTCTTTCCCATGTTAGAGAAAGCTTGTCCCAAACCTTCCATTATTTCTTCATGATTTCTTGTGTATTCTCTAGATTTATGAGATATTTCAAACAAGGCAGAGTCCATTTTGTCTTTCACATCTATGACCTTTTCTTGGATTTGATTGATAGATTGAACAATAGTGTTTGTAGAAACTTGTAGATCTACAATTTGACATTTTCGAGCATAGTCATTGGTCACAAAGGTGTGGGTAGCCATGCCTCTTAAGGCAGTGTTGGTCCAATTGATTTGCTCATATACTGACTAGACCCTTTTATCAATTCTAGAAAGCTGAATAGCTTCTTCAGAAAGCAACAGATGAACTGCTTTAACTTGTCTGTTATTGTCCGCAAGGACAATACCCTTAAAAGGTGGAAAAGTGGAATTGGATTCTACAGTATGCCCTTCAATGATTTTCCACTTATGTTTGGGAGGAATCTCATAGGTTTCTCCCATCATTTGGAATACAACCTTTTGGTTTAATTTCCTCCATTCGAAGAAGAAAATCCACAAGTTATTGTCAGATATAAATTTCTGCCAATCTTTAGAAAGATGAAGTTTCTCAGAGTCTGACATGGCTGTATTGAAATCATTTGTGTTGTGATTTGTAAATAAATCCCAGTTTAGCATTTTTTTGATCCATGTTTCATCAATAGACCCTTTATGGCATCCTCTCATGATTGAATGGAATTTATGAATTTCATCCACATTAGGTCTTTTCATGTCACTGGGTAACGGATAGGAAAATCTGTAGTCTGGAATGATCTGGTCACATTGTTCAATATATCCTAACCCATATGTAGGAGTACCAGGAGGTCTCATGCCTTTATAGGTTTCTTTGATTCTGGGATCTAAAGTTTCGATGGTAGGCATGTAATGGATCATAAAACATAATGCAGGTTCAGAAGTAGAAACAATACTATCTATAGTGTTATTTACAGAGCGGTAACAAACTGAAGAATCCATAGTAGTAGATTTTACTATTTCTTCACAGAAAAGTAGGGTGTTTAGTCTTGTGTCTTCCCTAGAGAAGATTAGACAGGCTCCTAGCCGACTGCTCAGGCAGAAACTAGTAATCTCTGTCAGAAGGTCGCAGTAGTGGAAACTCTGCCTTTAAATAGCGAGAGACTACTGATACGGCATCAAAAGTATGTCGCAAGAATGATAAACCTTCCTTTAAAGGGCTCGAGACTCTTGATACGACATTCGATGCTTTCTACACACAGAAATTATCACACAGAAACTAACAAACAAAGCGAATAGCTATTATCAGATCGAAGATTCTGATATCATACTCGATGCGAAATGAAGTTGGGTGACTCTGATACCAATTGTAAGATGATCCCTATGAACAGCTTGTAAGAGGCCTCCTCTGTCAGAGATATGAAGCTTGACTATCAAACTCTTGTCTCATGCACTGTCTCCTCTTGCCATCTGGTCTTCTGGTTTCTACTACTCTCGACAGAACCAATATCGTCGGGTTAACCGCTTTACTCTGTCCGACTTGTTAACCCCACCACTTGGACTCCACCAAGCTTTTGCGGCCTTATGTGAACCCTATTTTCGACATTTAGCGAATCTCTATACCTACAATTTCCCTATAGCGGCCTCCTTGCCTTCACGGGACTTAATACTAGTGCTCAACAGATGCTTTATACCAGACTACCAGTGAACCTTATCTCTAGATGAGTGAACTTCATGAGATAGTACCAAGGAACTTCGAGTGCAAATATAGGAAAATAAGCAAGATCGTAACGAGCGCATGTTATAGAGACAATGAGTAAAACTTCAGAGTTGAACACATATATGCAGAAGAATTTTATATTAAAATCAGAGCATAATCACCAGGGTATTACAATATTTGTGCAGGATGCACACAGTAAGAGCATGATGCTCGTATTCGCTTACACAACTTAATTACAGACTCAAAGAAGGACACAAAGCTTCAGACAGAAGGGAAGCTTAGAGACTCGGACTGACTGAATCTAACTCTCTATTTTCGAATGCCTTTAGGATGAGCTCTCATCCTTCTTTTATACAAATTTGTGAAGGAAGAGTCATCATGAAGAAATGACTCAAATAGGCAAGTGTTCCTCCTTGTCGTCCACTAGAATTTTGCTTTATAGATATGGTGGATGTATTCGTGAAAGAATCTTCGACCATATCATAAGCTTTATTCCCCATTAACCGAAAGTAAATCAGAACAGTAGATTTTACGAGGTAGTCGTGGAAGATTCCCCGATCAGAGAACAGACAGATTATGACATAAAAGAGAGAATCTTGGAAATGTAGGTCAAACTGCACCAAAATTCAGAGAAGTGCTCCGAGTTTCCAAGATTCTCATTATTAAAAGAGGACAATAATTACAAAGTGAATGTTGATTATGGTAACCCACTAAATCCGAATGGCACCACTGTTGCCCATTTAGACATGAATTCATGTGATTACACTGTGGAGTTGGTCACGTCAACCTAGGGAAACCGGCTGCCTCCAGATGTCTGGCAGTAAAACAATAATCATTCCATTGGATGATCATGCAAGTGACGAATTTGATAAGGGTCCCAATGCTGAGTGTACACTTCTCTGTATAATTTTGGGTCTTCGTCACTATCTTCATCTTGTTGAAGTACATTCCTGGTCCTGATAATCCATGGATGCCTTTCTCTTATAAATAACATTTTATATTCTTCATCAAGAATAAAGGTCACTGATAGTATGTAAGTTTCTGTTCAGGAATAGAAACATACGAGTTGTTTCTGTTACTTCAGGGTCTATTCCGCTTGGATCTAACCCAAATTTTTGCGAGCAATCTGCTAACCAATCAAGTTCAGGAAAAGCAATGAATAATACATAAACTTTAATCATGCAGTAATAGTATTTGTACCTATCTGTCTAGAGGCAAACATTATACCACATTTCTTTGTATTGTGAATAGTTTATATTAAACAATCTTTCTTCTAGATCCTAATTTGGCCAAGATTGTAGAGTTCTCATTTTATTAATTTGAAAGAAATTCCAGGCTGGAGTTTCTTTCCAAGTTTGGGTTTGTTGACAGAACCATTCTCTATTAGCAAATCTGATTCTACTAAGATCACCCATTTAAACCATCTTTTGTCTGGAAGAAATTGTTGATGCATGATGCATTCTTCCAATTATGTGTTGGGGAGGGATCACATGAATGCTGGTATTCCTTGAGAATCCTGGAAATCCAAACTCGATTCCTTCTGAAGATCTTAGTTGCCAATCTGGTATCCAATTTTCTTTATAGACCTCCCATGGGGTATTGCCATCCAGATAATGAGTAGTTGGACCATTTCTATGATCATCCCAAGTATTTATGATTACCATACCTTTTGAGCAGTAGGCAATCTGAGCATGGGATTGTGAGATAAATGGAAGTTCTATCCTTTTAGGAGGATGGCTTTCAATACTTGGTAGGGTGATAAAATACACTGGTTCTCCTGTAGAACTTTTATAAGAACCATGAGGTTCTAATGCATACAGAAATGGGGTGTCGAGTATACATTCTACTGGCAACTCAGTAATTAAATATTTCATTCCTAAGGCATATTCATCAAATAACAGAATACCTTTAGGAATCTCAAAATTTAAAGCAATATTTACATTTCCTAGTCCAATAGTAGAACAGTAACTAGGAAGCCAATATTTTGCAGGAATCAAGTCTTTATTCACTAGATTCATATCAGATCCAGTGTCCAACAGTGCATTTAGTTTGAATACTTCTCCATTTATTTCTAGCTTGATCCTAACATGATATTTTTAAAATTTTATGGGCATAATTTTCATAGCTGTGAGCCCCTGCATATGGGTTGCTGTTTGCCGTTGTATTATTGACCTTGGACTCTCATAGGGAGCATATTCTAATGGAGGGGGAGTAGAGTCCAATCTCTCTCTTATTTCTCTGATTTCCTGTCTAGCCCAGGAACCAATTTTGAAGATGTATTCAACTTCTTCTTCTTTCTTCTTGATTTTCCTTTTTAATTCAGAAATCTCCTTTTCAATAGAAGTATCTCTTTCGCTAGATCATTCACAGAGGTATTTTGTAGTTTTGCCTCTCTTTCAAACTTGATAAAAGTCTTTGTATTCCTGTCAAAAGAGGCATCAATGATCAAAGGTTCTCTTTTAGAAGATTCAACAGTCTTTGCCCTTTGTTCAGTTTTAACAGTTTTTACAAAAGTATCAAGAAGTGAATTCTTCATATCTCCTTCAGGTAAGGCCTTGATTTGGGCCAACATCTGTGCTTCTTGATCTCCTGTATTGTGAAACATACAGACTTTTAATTTTTTCTTGGTCTCTGGTTCCGATTCAGAAACATAATTGTCTGTACTACTTTTGCAAGAACAAAAATTTGGATTTCTGCAGTTGCACTCTTGGTTGATTAATATTTATTCTTCTGAGTTGTATTGAAACTCAGAAGTGCTATCAGAATTAGAACAACACCCTTCTTGAAGAAGATGGACTTCTTCTCTTTTGGGGAAAGGATGATAAGAGAACTGATCGGTTTCATGATCATTTCCTCCACATCTGTTATAATGTGTCCTTATAGCCAATTGCCTTTTTTCCTGAGCCTCTTTAGCCTTTTGTTCTGAGAATTTTCCCTTGAATTTTCTAGAGGCTATATTATCGGGGAAATTATGAGCCATATGCCTAGGTTTTGCACATATCCAGCACTGAACATGTTGTCTAGCCTGATAGGTATGAGTTTTCAGTTTGATATCCTTAGGCTCATAGTAATGGGTTCTAGGCCTATATCTATATCTATATTTGGGTTTTCTCCCCTTTTCCTCCGTGATTTCCTTTTTCTTTTTCTTCTTTCTTCGAACAAGATCTGTGATGTATAAACCATATTTTTCACAAATAGATTTTTGATCAGGGAGATGGGTTATCTTAGATATAGAGTTTTGGAATTTCATACTAGTACATAGTCCAATCAAGGCCTTAGTAATCAAGGAGTAAATTTCTCCCCATGTGTACATCTCATAAGGAAGTTTAAACACTTCCTGCATTTTCAGATATTCAACAAATTTACTTGGTATTTCCGCCAAATATACCTATTTTCAGAGGAGTTTTTGACTGTCCTGAACCTCGAATATCCTCTCTGTCCAATCTTTATGAAATTCTTCGTACTCAGACATCTTCCTACATTTCATATTCATGAGAATTAGATCATGTTTGTCAGCTAATTCAGATTCAGTTCCACACCAGTGCTGAAAAATTGATATGGTGAGAGCACCAATCATGTTATTATTGGGAGATCCATCAGTATGATAAACGATATCTCCCTGTTCATCTCTGAGGACTTCAACCTGCATCTTGGCAATCATTACAGGGGAAGAAATGACTTCCCACCATTTGTTGAGGGTGCCTGTGAATCACTGGATGATAGATTTACATGCCTCTATCTCTGTCTTTCCTTTCATGCACATAGTCTTATAAGAGACATACATTCTATCTATCATTTGTCTAATTTGTGCTATGGACAGACTGTCAATGTTCCATTCTTGAAACCAGTCTTCATCAAATGTTTGTGTTTCTGGCAATCTTTCTTTGCCTATCATATTTGGGGCTGATGGTCTACTGGTATGGTGTGGAAGGTTTTTATAGGTAGGATTTTGGACAGTCACTAGAGAATGACGGTCTTTTGAATAAGACTCTGGTTTTTCTTCTTCTGGGAAATGATGAGGGAATCTCCTTTGAATTACTATCTTAGAAGGCTTATATACAGGAGACAGTATTGATATAGAAGGGTTTGGAAGGATGAATGGATCAGGGATAGGCTTATCGGGGTTGCTATCCTTCTGTCTTATTATACTTAATGTCTTTCCCATGTTAGAGAAAGCTTTTCCCAAACCTTCCATTATTTCTTCATGATTTCTTGTGCATTCTCTAGATTTATGAGATATTTCATACAAGGCAGAGTCCATTTTATCTTTCACGTTTGTGACCTTTTCTTGGATTTGATTGACAGACTAAACAATAGTGTTTGTAGAAACTTCTTGATCTACAATTTGACCTTTTCGAACATAGTCATTGGTCAGAAAGGTGTGGGTAGCCATGCCTCTTAAGGTAGTGTTGGTCCAATTGATTTGTTTAGATGCTGACTGGACCCTTTTATCAATTCGAGAAAGTTGAATAGCTTCTTGAGAAAGCAACAGAGGAACTGCTTTAACTTGTCTGTTATTGTCCTCAAGGACAATACCCTTAAAAGGTGGAAAAGTGGAATCGGATTCTACAATATACCCTTCAATGATTTTCCACTTATGTTTGGGAGGAATCTCAGAGGTTTCTCCCATCATTTGGACTATAGCCTTTTGGTTTAATTTCCTGCATTCGAAGAAGGAAATCCACAGGTTATTGTCAGATATAAATTTCTGCCAATCTTTAGAAATCTTAAGTTTCTCAAAGTCTGACATGGCTATATTGAAATCATTTGTGTCAGGATTTGTAAGTAAATCCCAGTTTAGCATATTTTTTATCCATGTTTCATCAATAATCCATTTCTGGCATCCTCTCATGATTGAATGGAATTTATGAATTTCATCCACAGTAGGTATTTTCATGTCATTGGGTAACGGATTGGAAAATCTGTAGTCTGGAATGATCTGGTCACATTGTTCAATATATCCTAACCCATATCTAGGAGTACCAGGAGGTCTCATGCCTTTATAGATTTCTTTGATTCTGGGATATAAAGTTTCGATGGTAGGCATGTAATGGATCATAAAACAGAATGCAGGTTCAGAAGTAGAAACAGTACTATCTACAGTGTTATTTACAGAGCGGTAACAAACTGAAGAATCCATAGTAGTAGATTTTACTATTTCTGCATAGAAAAGTAGGGCGTTTAGTCTTGTGTCTTCCCTAAAGAAGATTAGACAGGCTCCTGGCCGAGTGCTCAGGCATAAACTAATAATCTATGTCAGGAGGTCGCAGTAGTGGAAACTCTGCCTTTAAAGAGCCCGAGACTACTGACACGGCCTTAGAAGTGTGTCGCAAGAGTGGAAACCCTGCCTTTAAAGGGCCATAGACTCTTGATACGACATTGGATTCTTTCTACACACATAATTTATCACATAGAAACTAAAAAACAGAGTGAATAGCTATTATCAGATCGAAGATTCTGATATCATACCCAACGCAAAATGAAGTTGGGTGGCTCTGATACCAATTGTAAGTTGATCCCCATCAATAGCTTGTCAGAGGCCTCCTCTGTCAGAGATATGAAGCTTGACTATCAAACTCTGATACCAATCACAAATTAATTTGGATTTGATGGAAAAACAACATGACGTCTCTTATCTAACACTTTGTTGGATATCATCTCAACCAGACGAACAATTTTCATAGTTCACACTCCATATTTCACAGTTCCTATCGAAAAGCATGCATTCGTTACATGTAATTCATTCGTTGGAGGTATTGAGTTCAATCAACATACATGATTGCAGCTCATTTAACATTGTTGYAGACACACACATTGTTACGTACATAGCGGACCACTTGATCCTCATCRTCACAAATATTTGCTATTTTTATGTGGATTTCCCATTTCAATATGTATATATACAGAGAGTATGCTTCAATTTCTACCATGTCCTGTTCATGTTTCTCATCATTGGTTTTGAACAGGAGCTTGAGAGGTTGATTTAAAACTAATCAATGGCGATGGCAAGAAGAATGAGATGTCCGCAAGTTCTTCTTTTGAAGAAGATATTGAGAGCGTTTCGCAAGTTTTCCAATTGCAATAATGGAATTGAGTGTGTCGTATCTAAAAATAAGACACGGTATTTCACAATTACAGATGATGTCAAGGGAATATCCTAAGGGGAACTGTGCGGTGTATGTTGGAAGCAAATGCAGTATATTTATCATTCCCACTGACTATTTGAATAATTCTCTTTTCCGAGCATTGCTAGAGAAGGTCGAGGAAGAGTATGGGTTTGATCACCATATGGGACTCACTATTCCTTGCGAGGAAGTTGTTTTCGAGTATCTGACCTCCGTGTTGGGGGAAAGGGATGCAGCGCTTGCAAGTTTGAAGCTCATTAATTTCCATTCCCATAAGTAAATGAATTGCTCATATTAAAATTGAAAGTATTCGTGACTTCTTGGTGATAGTATAGTCCTTTGACATGTGCGAAGGTCAGTAACTTTCCTTGAACTGAAGGTGAAAGTTTCTTGAAACTTCTTGGGCAAGAGCAGTCTCAGAATGGAACTAGTTCCATGAAAATCACCAAAATTCAAGGCCAACACTTTCTGATCCACTCACATGTTTGTTGAGGGAGACCAACTGAACTTCACTCAAAGCACCATGATTATACATCCATATAGAATTAGTACATCTTTTATGATTATACATCCATAGAGCATTATTACATCTTTTGTAACGTACCCAACCACCTAGGATGGGCACATCACTTAAAAACTTTCTTGCTCTGATACCATATTGTAACATCCCCATTATAAGGGACTCAACAAAATTGCTCTTATAAAGTTCTCATCCCAAACAAAAAACCTCAGAATTATGAATTTCTGATACCATTTAATTAATCAATAATATTGCTTTGCACATGAATCAATTCATATATTTAAAGAATGAATTAACAATGAGGAGATTCTTATGAGTCTTCTGTCATGTGTTATAGAATCTCTAAGTCTAAGGTCTATAACAGAGATTCCATGACATAATATTCATAAGAATCTCCTTGATTCTTATTATCAAACATTAGACAGGCTTAGTATTCCCTTGCCCTGGTAGAGTTTAGCCCCAACTTGGGGGTGACCCACTACTGAGATTATGAGCAGTGTGGTCTATGGCTAGGAGGAACGTAGATGTTTTGCATGCAGTTGGTGTTTATTTCCTAACAATATTCTCAGATATAAGAATCTCTTGGTTTTATCTCCGTCATTAGCACTCAAGCTAAGGATCTTAAATGAGTGGGTCATCCGGGCTTCCAAAAGACTTGTGCTCATGCATGTCGTTCTTTTTTATGGCAGGCATGAAGAAGGATATCCTTAACCTTGTCACCGAATGTGAAGTGTGCCAGTGTAATAAAGGTGAAACTATCAAGTCTCTAGGAGCTCTACAACCCCTACCCATTTTATCTTCTATGTGGATAGACACTTCATTGGACTTTATAGTTAGCTTTCCTAAAGTTGGTAACAAGTCTGTCATCATGGTGGCGGTTGATTGCCTCTCCAAGTATGCTCATTTTTGTTCCTTACCAGGCCCTTTCACACTGGAAATAGTAGCATAGATTTTTAAGTTACATGGCATGCCCACTTCTATTGTATTTGATCGTGTCCCAACTTTCACCATCACATTTGGGCAAGATATATTTAAATTAAAGGGCACCCAGCTAAACATGAGCACAACCTATCACTCCCAATCAGACGGTTAGACGAAAGTAGTCAACAACTGTTTGGAAACCTACTTAAGGTATTTTTCTTTAGACAAACAACACCAATGGGTGCAATGACTCCCCTTGGTTGAATGGTGGTACAATACTTCGTATCATACATACACTAAAATCACCCCATATGAAGCAATGTATGGCCAACGCCCACCTACAATCACTTCGTATCTTTAAGGCACATCAAAGTTCCAATCTCTTGATAAAATACTGTAAGGTCAAACAACCACCCTAGCATTTCCAAAGGATAACCTCTACATGGCCCAAAATTGCATGAAACAACATGCATACCAGCATCATTCAGAAAGGGTTTTTTCACGAAGGTGATTAGGTTTTTCTCAGGCTCCAACCTTACAAACAAGCATCTCTCAAAGTCGAGGGATATCACAAGATAACACCCAAGTTTTATGGGCCCTACCAAATCATCAAGTGTATTGGTTAAGTGGCCTACAAATTGGCCCTTCCAGCTACATCAAAAATCCATCCAATGTTCCATGTTTCTTGTCTCAAGAAAGTGGTCATATAGAATTGCAGGGTCCAAACCATCCTTATAGAATTAGATGAAGAAGGCTCCCTTTGGCTCCAACCAGAACCAACCCTCAATTCCTGTGAATGTTATTTGCATGGTAGAAGTATCAAGTAAGTGTTCATCAAGTGGAAGGACACGTCACCAAAGGATGAGACTTGAGACCTAGCAGCCATACTCCAACAGTTTTTGCACCTTCACCCTTGAGGGAAAGGATGCTTTTGAAGGCCGAGGAAGAGTATGGGCTTCATCACAATAAGAGACTCACTATTCCTTGGGAGGAATTTTTTTTTGAGTATCTGACCTCCGTGTTGGCGGAAAAGGATGCAACAATTGCAAGTTTGAAGCTGGATGAAATCATTAATTTCCATTCCCATAAGTAAATGGATTTCTCATATTAAATTTGAAATTCTTCATGAATTATGGTTATAGTATAGTCCTTTGACATGTGTGAAGGTCATCTGTTCAATAAATTTTCTTGAAGTGAAGGTGAAAATTTATTGAAACTTCTGGGGTAAGAGTAGTCTTAGAATGGAACTAGTTCCATGAATATCACCAAAAGTTATATCCAACACCTTCTGATCCACTCATCTATTTTCTCGCACACAAGGCGATGAGGGAGACTAACTGAACTTCACTCAGAGCACCAAGATTATACATCCAGAGAGAATTTGTAAATATTTTGTAATGTATTCATCCACCGAGGCTAGGCACATCACTTAAAAAATTTCTTGCTCTGATACCATATTGTAACATCCCCATTATGAGGGACTCAACAAAATTTCTCTTGTAACGTTCCCAAACCCGAGTTGGAAACACGCCACAACGATATTACGAATTTCTGATACCATTTAATTAATCAATAATATTGCTCAGCACATGAACATAGTTAAGAGGAGAATAGTAACAATATGCATGCACAATAAAAATTCATATATTTAAAGAATTAACAACAGATATTCCATGACAGAAGACTCATAATTCAATACACAATAATTGAAATAAGCACATGAAAGACACTTATCTCAGGAAATAATGATCTAAAAATGAAGAAGACTTGTATTCTTGAAAATATTTGCAAGATTTAATTCATGTGTTAAAATGCAAATGGATCAATTTTGCAACACAACTTTTATAGAAATTACTCATTCAAGATGCATATAAACAACAACAATAAATAGTGAACAGAAAACACATAATACAACAAATGATGAAGGAGTTCACCCCTCTCTTGGGCTACATCTCCTGGTCCATCTTCCAATGGATCTTTTGTATTATTTGATTAACGTGCTCAAATATGTTTTTTACAATGCTCAAAATGCCAAATAGATGACTCCAATGGATTCATAACGTCCAAAAACCCCTAGCTGGGCTTTTTAGACACCTCGTTTGGCCAAAAATTGAATAAGATAGGCTTCATGGAAGTTCCCCTTCAAACTTGCTGTCTCTGGATCACCAAAATGCACCCTTGCCTCCTCAACCTAGCCCCCACGTGCATAAATGTAGAAAAACCTAGCATTGGGCGCAACCACACAACCGGTACAAACTGTAGGATGGTTACGTGCTAGCCCTTAACTGCCAAGGCCCGTGGGCACATGGGCCACCACATGACCTCGTACGCATATAAAAGGGGCCAAGTCCAAATCAAATGACAATGTTCAGAGGTGCGCGCCGGGGGTCCTATGGTATATACATACGACCGAGGCTAAAAGTTTAAAATGTGCATGCACAATGTTTAAACCCGTAGCCATATGAATTAACAATATAACCACGGGTTGGGGCTAAGCCCCAGTCCGACCCCCACCCAAACTTTAAAACATTCAAACTTAAATATATTGCACACCATATAGTGTTAAAAAACACTATGGTGGCGCATTGGTTGGTGGTCTTTGCCAAAGCTTTGCATGCAGGTGGAGGTCATGGGGTCGAGTCCGATGGACTCCATAAACTTTTAAACACCTGAACCAATTACAGGGTGCCACGTGGCACCAAACCATTCACCATGATAATGCCACATGTCATCATCCCATTTGCTGCAAACAAGCCACGCCATACGCCAACTGTCTACATGGTTTCTTGCCACATGTCGTATGGCCCTGCCGCATGTCGCATGGTCTGCCATGTCAACATCCGTATGGATTGTATGAACTGTACAATTAGCTCATTTTTTTTTACATGTTGGTCGTTTTGAATAGAACACGATATATCTCTCATCTGACGTCTGTTTGAACCCACACGAGTTGCATTGGGTTCGTGACGATGAGGTCTACACTCCTGTTCGATTTAAAGCGATTCTAAACACTTTGAATTTTGAGCAAAATTTGATCCCTTGGATCACACCTCTCCATTGGAAAGCTTTTGGACCTCCAAAAGACTATTTTCAGTCTATTTGAAGATGAGGGTATAGCTCCCTCACCTTTCCAACCTCAATCCACTTGGATTTTCTTGGATTTGTGCCTTTAAGACCAACTCAAAGATATTCCACATTTCCTCGTTTTGAAGTTCTCATTCTCCTGTCAAGGATTGTGTCTTCATGCAGTTCTGTAAGATATTTTGGGGAAAAATCATCTATAGAAGGAATCTGAACATGCTCTCCTTGATCATCAATCAAAGGAGGCTCATACAATTTCAAATTCTCAACATTAACAACTTCATACATTTGCATATAAGGAGGCAAATCTAAACGGAAGGCATTGTTACCAATCTTTTCAATAATCTTGAAAGGACCATATCGAATTGGTTTCAATTTTTTACCTTCTCCTTTAAGCCTCTCCTTACTAATGTAAAGCCAAACTTCATCTCCAACTTGGAAACTGTGATCAACACAAGGCTTGTCATGTCTCATCTTGTACTTGGCTTGACTCGTTTCCAACTACTCTTGTACCATTTGATGTATCGATTGAATTTGTTCAATGAACTTTTCTACCCTATCACTGTCATATTGACCATCAATAGAAATATCCTTCCCAAAGATAAAATCTCAAGGAGATTTGGGCAAATAGCCAAAACATGCTTCAAATGGTGACGTTTGAGTGGAAGAGTGCTTAGCTCAATTGTAAGCATGCTGAATGTAGTGTAAATGCTCATCCCAAAGTTTAGGATGCTTGCTGCAATAACCACGAAGAAGATGCACCACTGTTCTATTTACCACTTCTATCTGACCATCGGTTTGCAGATGAAAAGCTGTGCTCTTTTTCAGTTTGGTGTCCATGAGTGCCCATAAACTCGACCAAAAACTTCCAATAAATCGAGAATCCTGATAAAAAATAATGGGTTTAGGCAAACCAAAATGTACCCAAACAATTTGAAAGAACATTTGTGCCATTAGCTCAGTTGTAACCTTCTTCTTACAAGGCATCAAAATACACATTTTGCTAAATTGATCAACCACAACATAAAGATAATCATGATTTCGTTTAGACATAGGTAGACCTCCTACAAAATCCATAGAAACACTTTCCCAAGGACGAGAAGGAACCAGAAGTGGAGTATACAAACCCAACTTTCGATTGCTAGGTTTTCTTATGGCACATAACGAACATCCTTGAACATATCTCGATACACTTTCATTCATTTTAGGCCAATAGTAGTACATTTTCAAATTAGCCACTGTCTTGCCTAGACCAAAGTGACCAACAATAAGAGAAGAATGGGATTCTCTAATTATGTTGATTCTTCACCCCGTGGAATACATAGCTTGCCAAGATGATACAAAAGATTATCATGCACATGGTAATACAATTCCTCAACATGGTTAGAATGACACAAAGTCTCATATACTTCTTTAAAATTAGTATCTAAAGCATATTGCTCAACATAACTCTCATGCATGATAGGACTATGCTTAAGAATAACTGAAGCACTAATAATAGGCCTTGAAAGTATATCAACAACTTTGTTATAAATGCCCTTCTTATACCTTATGACCAAGTGGAACTGTTGTAGAAAACCAATCCATCTGAAGTGCCTAGCTTGTTGTAGCTTTGTTTCTGATTGTAAGTATTGCAGTGGTTGATGATCTGTGTGGACAATGGTTTCTTTCCCCAACAAATAATGTTTCCATTTTTTCACACTTTGCACCAATGCATACAACTCCTTATCATAAGTAGGATAGTTAATCATGGCACCATTAAAAGTTTCAAAATGAAAATAAATGGGCTTACCATGTTGTAACAAGACTGCTCCCATTGCATAATTGCTTGCATCTATTTGGATTTCAAAAGGTTGTCTTAAATTTGGAAGTGCAAGAACTGGAACTGAACTGATCTTCTCTTTCAAAGTATCAAAATCCTTTTGTTGCTTTCCTCCCCATTGAAAAACTTGCTTGACACTTGTCACTGCATGTAATGGAGTTGCAATGGAAGAAAAGTTTGCAATAAACTTTCTCCAATATTGGGTTGCTCCCAAAAAACTTCTTACCTATGTCACATTGTTGGGCTTGGGCCATTCCAATATGACTTTGACCTTGGAGGGATCAATTTTTAATTCGCCTCCACCAACAATATGCCCCAAGTAAATAAGTGAAGTCTTTCCAAACTCACATTTGGACATCTTCAAAAACATCTTTTCCTTTCTCAAAACATCCAACACTTGTTTCACATGCTTAACATGCTCTTCACGAGATTTGCTAAAGATCAAAATGTCATCCAAGTAGACAATAACACAATCATCAAGAAAAGGCCTTAGGACATCATTTATAACTCTCATGAAAGTAGCAGGTGCATTGCAAAGTCCAAAAGGCATTACCATCCATTCAAACAAACCTTGCTTTGTTTTGAAAGTTGTCTTCCATGTGTCTCCTTCGGCAATTATGATCTGATGATATCCGCTTCTCAAATCCAACTTAGTAAAATACTTAGCATCTTTCAATTGATCAAGCAAATCATCGATTCTAGGAAGAGGATAACGATTCTTTATTGTAATCTTGTTCAAAGCCCTGAAATCAACACACATACGCCATGTACCATCTTTCTTTGGTACTAACACAATTGGAGATCCACATGGTGATGTTCTTGGTACAATGACCCCTTTGTCGAGCAACTCTTGGATTTGTTTTTTGATTTCAACATTCTCCATGAATGACATCCTGTACATACCAATGTTTGGAAGAGGAAAATCTTGTTGCAATTGAATTTCATGTTGGATACCCCTTTTTGGAGGTAATCCCTTTGGTTCCTTAAACATCTCATCATATTGATTAACAACCTCATATAGATCATATTTCAACTTTGCATCACAACCTTGGAAAAATTCGTTTTCAATATCATCTTTGGGTTTAATCATTAAGAGAACAAAATTCTTGCTAGCATTGACTAATCTCTTCATTTGTCCCTCATTTACAAGTGATAAATTCATATTCTTTGTATGGGCTCTAACAATGTACTCAACTCCATTCTTAAACAAGTGATACTTATTCTCATGACGATGAAAAATAGATTTTCAATCATATAAATATGGGCTTCCCAACACAATACCACATATATCCAAAGGAATAACATCAAGCTCTACCTCATCAATAAAATTTGCAGTGATAGCAAACCTAAGTTTACACCTTCTTGTCACCTGTAATTTAGCATTATCACATATCCAACCAAGAGGGTATGGCTTAGGATGTGGA
>JASDQU010198293.1:0-19416 GCA_032191745.1 Picea mariana
TAAAGCATAAACCTTTTGCTTTTCTTTCCTCCAATTGTTGAGGTGTCAACCTTCTAGGTTGAGGTGGTTTAGAAGAAAGAGCAATACTCTCTCTATATATGTTAGGATTGGTCCTTCTAGTAGCCACAGCCATATTTTTACTTTGAACATTTCTTGCCACCCTATATTCATTCTCCAATGATTTGGGTTCCCAAAGGCGAGCCTCATGTTGAATGTTATCCTTTAAAGTTCCTATGAATACATCAATCAAGTGCTCATATAAAATATTTGTTACCTTTATATTCAAATCTTTGGAAGTTCTCAATGTGCTCTGTAATTGAACCCTTTTGCTTGAGATTTATCAATTAGCTAAAGAATGTATTTCTCTGTGTATCCTCATAGTGTGCTATCATTTCTTCCGTGAAAATTGTCCAAGTGACGAGTGATTTGCGAGAACAAAGCCATCGATACCATACAAATTGATTGGGTTCTAAACATAAAGAATCAATTTGTACCTTTTGTGTCCTCTCTATTAGGAAAATTTTCAATCCTTCCATGATTTCCCCTTTTAAACCATCCATGTTAGTATTTATTGCCTCCAACTTAGCTTCCATCTCTTGTAATTCATCTTTTGTTACTGTCTTATTTTGTAAATCATTTATGTCCCTACGCATTTCTTCACCTTCATCAAGAGTCCAAGTAGGATTGTCTGTAGGCTTATTTGGTGTAGAAGTTCCCTTTTTTGGTGGCATGTTAGCCAAGTATCACTTTAAACCTTGATTTTGAGGTGGTTCTGCTAGACAATATTCCTTTTATTGTATCTCCAAAATTTCATCCCTTCTAAGTATCAAATTTTATTTTTTGTAGGTCTATGATATTTCTTCTCTGCAATGCCACAGGTCTGATCAAAATTGGATGTGCCAAGTGGAATTTACGGTAACTTCCCCACAACTTGTTGATTTATTTCCTTTCCAGGAGATATCACTTGTATAGAGTGCCCCACACAAAATAGTTGATATAAAGTTATGAAACATGTACTAGAACTAATACGGGTTGTACACTATCCAATGAAATGGGTCTCACTCAATTTGGATACTCTAGGAAGACATTATGATTGTTTTACCCGGAACACTTGCTTGAGACTAGTCAATAGGACTATTCAGATACCATATATTCCATAGGGTGTATATACAAATTTAAGATGACCTAGAAGATGAAATTGTTACCACATATACCTTACTAATTTTTGTGAATAGCCTCCAGAGTTCAGGGTCTGAAACATTATAGAAAACATTTTATAGTGAAAATTCTGCAATGACTCAATTCAGGATGATTCCAGAACCCTATCTTAGAAAGGTTGTATCTTCGAAAGTATAAGGCCTCAGGATATGAAATTTTAACCAAATGTACCTTGATCCATCCACTAAATATCCTCCAAGCGATTCCTTTTGAATCATTGTAGAAAACAAATTATAGAAAAAATTCCAATGTGTCGCAGATGTAGCAGTGAAACCCCAAGACCTTGAGCTCTGATACCATATCTCAGGAACCAAACATCAATATAGCATAGAAAAACCTCAAAATAAGTACTCAACGCCTTGCAAAAGAGATAAATTTAGATAATAAGCCTCTTCAAGGGGGAAACCTCTTTATGCCCACATAAATGTTCAAATACAAGATGATTCCAAATGAAAATGTCTCCTTGGTATATATAGGAGACTAGGAGGTATAATTACAAATAATGGACTAAAGATGGCATAAATAAAATAACATTACCAATGTAATATGCCCAAATTAAGGGGTAATGAGCCACTATTTATGGCTTAATAGTTGTTATTGATGTTGTTGCATATGGAAGGAAGCAACAAAAGATGAAGTGTTGATTATAATACTGATAAAAGAGGCACGGGGGCTTCTACGATCATTAGTTAATCATGTATCATCAAATTTATTTAATGGAAGCTATGCAGGTAAGTATTTTATAAAATTATGTTGCATTATTGTTAAAGGGAATTTAGGTAAGAATTCCCTTAGACAGAGTTATTTTATAAAATCACATTATTGTGTTATTTGAATGCATTAATGGGAATAAGATACCACTAGGTGTGGTAAAGGCTGAAGGCCTGTAATAATGATCAAATCTTCTTATATTTTGAATGTATATAATGGCATAGTATCATGTCATATTAATTCGGTTATGAGGTAATAACCAAAGAAATAAAGGTTATGACACTCTTATAGGAATGAATGCTAGAAAATCTAGTCATGTATGAGACCATGACATGTTTGGTTATGGCAAGGTATGGTTATGGAAATGATATGTACCACACAAATATACAATGAAATTCCTACTTCTAAATAATATTTGGACTGCAATCTTTTTGCTAACACTAATAAACACCACATAATTATATTCGTGGTGTAGTGTTTGGGTCGAAAAGGAAAGAATCCAAATAATTTAGAGGACAATAGGAAGTGTATGGAGAATGTGTCAAGGCATTGGCCAGATTTCCAATTTAACAACAATGAGATACATGACTTAGATATAAAGCATTATGAAAATCAATGGAAAGATGCAATGAATATGTATGCATTGACAATTGCACTCGTGCATAGTCAATGGTAGAGTTGCATTTATGCATGATAGAATTGTATACGTAAATACATTTGTTGAATGCATTTTGTGAGTGCATGCATATATGTTATTGAATGGAAATAAATATACTAACAACTAAAATGTTACAACTATTACTAACTCATGGAGTTGAGAATATTTCAGGAGTTGTTAGACATTGCAACGGGAAAGTTGAAAGTCAAGTAGTCACATGAACATTGACTACAGGAAATTTTTTGTTTAGAAAATAGAGTAATGAACTTACTTATATTAATTGTGAACATGCATATGCATAAAATGATAATTCATTATATTTAACAAATTGTTTGATAGTTGTGATTGAATTGTTAGGCATAGACAATTCTAAGATCACTTTGTAAGGTTTTGGTACATATTGCAATGAAAGTATAATGTACAAGAAATACTGATAATCTGTTGGCTGAATTCAAGATGGAAGTATTGCAGGAAATGTAGTATTCAATATGGTGCTTGATGAAAGACATAATGAAGACTGCATCTTACTATTGAAACAACCATGAAAAATTATCAGATAGAATTTCATATTTTGGGGAAAAGTTGAATTCCTTATGAAATAAGTTTGAGTTTCTAAATGAATTTTTATAATGTTCTCTCATAATAACTATATGTGTGTGATATAGATGAGATAATATTGATTAAAGTTGGAATGTTTGGGAAGAACTACCGTTGGAGGCACTGGAGCCCTATAAATGTAGATCCTTGGTGGGGTTCTAATAATGAGTTGAAACTCTCCTTGTGTGTCAAATCCTTGGCAAGATGGATCGTTGAGGGACTATGTAGCAATGAAGGGATACCTAATCCTAGAAGGGTGAGTGCAACAAGGAAGAGGCAACTAAGGGGTGCTTATGGCATGATAAGCTATAATCATGAGGGTGTGTCAAATACAACAATGAGTTGAATTATTTCATGAAGCAACTCTATGGAATAGAGAAAATGACTTTCAGTTGTTGTATGAATACATGAATTGGTGGTTGAAAGCAAAGCATCTGGTGGATAACAAGATTCATTAGCAAACACGTGGAGTTTATTGATGAATTTTGAATTGTACATGGTATATAATGCACTGATGAAAGTGAATAAATAAAGAGAGGGGTATGTAATACCCCTAGGATGAGCCCCAATTGTAAATATAAATTTAAATATGCTTATAGACTGGTGAGCAAGGTTATTATAGGCTAGAAGGCTTATGTGATTATTAGGCCGGAGAGCCTAGATGCTAAAGGCTAGTGAGCCTATTATTGTAATACATAAACACTCATATCATTAATAAAGTACATCACTATTGTAGATCTACCCATAAATGAGTATGGGGGGATAAACTCTACTAGAAAGGGAAGGAGGCTAAGAGTCTAGGAAGGGGCTAAGCTAGAGGGCTTAATCCTAGAGGGATATTATATTATTATTTCCTAAAGTCTAAGGTATGGATAAAACTTTATGTTATCCTAAGTTCCTATGGGAAGGGAATGAATTACAAGTGGAACTCATGAAGCTTCCTGAAGATAAGTGTCCAGTAGGGGACATGAAAATATATTTGGGAAACTTAGTGTATTTTCGAGGGGGAATCTCGTCATTCTTGGTGAAAATGGACTCTTACACTCCATCATGCTATGATATTCAGGGGAGGGATATTATCATCATTCCTGGACTCAGAGGGGTAACCTTAGTTTCTTACGAGTGGTATTCCATGATTCGCCCATTCACGTATTTTCAGCTGCCCTTGGTACCTCTCTCCCATGGGAAGCATACCTGTACCTGTACATGGTTAACTTAAGAGCAAGAGAATTGACTATTATTCTCTCCTACCATCTACACTCTTTTGCTACCACCATACCTGTTCTTGGATATCTTAGGAGCTGGACAAAAGAAGCAGGTTGTCAGGCCCATGGGATATTGAAGAGGCAGGTTGTCAGGCCCCTGGGATATTGAAGAGGTGGGTTGTCAGGCCCGTGAACAACTTTCTCTAGGTGAGAGAATTATTGGGAATTGATTTCCTGAAGGTGCCAAACAAAAACTACAATTCTCTGAGACTTCATGTTCGGCCTGTTTCTGAAGCCCCAGAAAGGAAGTGGGGTAGCCGAAGGAAGGTTGAGCAGAGAAGGGGAACACTTCCTGGGGTGGGATAGGCATGTGCATAATGAAGGATTGTAGTCTATTAGTTCGAATTCTCACCTATGATGGAGTTGTTCCTGTTGTCCGAGATACACCAATCTCGTTAGGAATCCCTTTACCCAGGTGGAGTTTATTCCCAACTCGGGGGTGACCCACTACTGAGAGCTCTAAGCAACGTGGTCTAAGGCTGGGAGGAACGTGGAAGGTCTGCACATAGTTGGTGATCTTCTTATCAAAGATAAGTGTCAATTGTGTGTTAAACTATGTGTTGCATTATTATTATGCATTTTTTATGGGTTTTTTTTCTGTGTATGTTGCATGTGTATTGCTAGTATTATTCTGCAGTGTATTTGCAGATTATTTGTTTATGTTTTAACTTTTGTATACAGTTCTGAAAGAGTTTCACATGGCATACCCTAGTAGATGGTTGGGGATGATACAATATGACTTATTTTAAATTTAAATTTATTAAACATAAAAAAAAAATCCTCTATGTGAATATGAAATAAAATAAATTTATTTAAAATTTAGATATATATAATTTTCTATTTTCTATTTTTTTAAACAAAAATTGAAACAAAATAAATCTATTTAAATATTAAACATATTTATCATTTTTCCTCTTTCACGTTCTATTATTTTTCAATAAAGATTGAAATAAAGTAAATTTGTTTGAATATTACATATGCATCATTTTTTCTCTTTGGCTTCATATCTTTTGTCAATAAAGGTTTATTCTTTTTCAACAAGGGGAGTTGTAGAGCAACAGGTCCCTGCCGAGAAGGTATAGGATCTTGATTGAGCAATGTCTATTAACTTGATTGAGCTACTTCACACCATGTGTTATCCATTGGCTTGTTATATTTGTTTATATAGTTATAGAATAGTTATAGAACTATACTTAACTGAATTTGCATTTAAATTAAAGGAATTGTAAATCTAAAGAGGAGGCTTCTTTGCCTTAGGGAAAGGCAAATATGGCTAGAGATGATCTTGGAAATTGGATTCCAAGGACAATGTTTCCCATGCTTCAAGAGCCATACTACTAGGCCTTGAAGAGGAGGTTTCTCTATTATGAAGAGGAGGTTTCTCTATTAATACCAAGTTGTAATTACTGTGTTGTCTTAGTGGCACAAAAGAGAGAGTGCTAAAAAGGAGAAAGTGTTAATGGATACCATCTTGGCAACTAGGTTTTGAATATTATGTGATTTCAACAACCCCAAGCATGCCCAGACCAAACAACCTTACCTAACCAACATGGATTCAATGATATAGTTTAGTTATGGGTGCTAAGGAGGATAACATCTCCTCCTCTATTGTTATTGTTACATAATAAGTTCAACACAACCTATATATGCAGGGACCTACTAACGTTGGAATGGATGACTGACATCCTAGTTCTCCCATGAGGTAAATGTCTCGAAATGACCATGTTCACTTCAAAACAAATACAGGGCTTGGCCCAGATGACTTGGGATTCCTCAAACCTTGAAAACGAAGATTATTTCTAAGAAACCATGCCCAATTATAAGTTTTTTTTGAATTGGTCCAAACCTAACAAACATGGATGGATTCAACGATTCAATGGAAACTAGATATTGTATCATATTTATATAGATCCTAACTTTGTAGGTCCAAGGCACCATGAGACTAGCCTTTTCCATGCACTATTTATTATCTATGTGAACAGGGATTGAAACTTAAAGAAATAGGGTTCTTGACACACACTAATTCCTCACAACAATTTAAGATAACCATTTATAGTTTCTGTTCATTATTGATATTATATGTTATACAAGTGGAAACGACATACACTTCTAAGGAGAACCTATGCATATCCTAATCACATCTTTGATAGTCGGATTTGCAGCATGGTGGATTATCGTGTTGGAGCAGCTACTCAACAACCCTAGATGATGATGCTCGCCAGAATACGCAAGAATAATAAAGGAGGCATTAGATGAAGAGATATGCCCCATTAGACATCTGGAATTTTTATACATAATGCTTCAAGCACCATACTACTAGGCCTCGAAGAATCATAAACAGGTGTAAACCAAACAAAATCCAATAATCATCATGCAATCGATATTTATCAGTAGTCAAAACATAAAGGAGGAGATATTACCAGAGGATCTTCAATGATCTTACCTTCTTGCAAGACTTCCTCTTTAAAAGGATCTTCAAGAGGAATCTCTTTGCAAACTTATGGAATGAGCTATTCATTAGCTCCTTGGAGGGGACCTTCATCTTTTAGGGTTTTTTCAAAGTAAAATTATTCAGAAATCTCATCCAAAATTTGCTTCTGGTCTTAAAGTCCTAGAAGATCAAAGTTTTACCAGATGTTCCTTAAAATCATTAAGGGAAATATCCGAGGGGTTCTTTTGTAGTAAATTCATCATTCTCTTCAGGATGAGCTTCTTGTCTTTGCAAATTTCAACCCATATTAGAGAATCAATGGGGCTTTCGACGAGGTCCTTATATTCATCATATATCCATTCTTCTTTTCAAATTATGAGAAAGTCCATGGAACGAATATATTGACTTGGGAGTGAGGCCATAGTACCAATATTTAGTATGCTCTCCCATGGCCCAGTACGCGTAAAACACTTGATCACTACACCCAGTACACATTCCACATTCAATATCCATTCCCCCATTCAATTCAAGCCCTAGTACATTCAATATGCATCCCCCCATTCAGTTCGTATTCAGTACGCCGAGTCCAACCCAGGAAGGAAAAAGAGGTCAGGAATAGAGGATCTTGTAGTTTTAGTAGTTGCTTGTAGTTTAATTTTTATTTTTGTTTTCATCTACCATACTGTATATAAAAGAATGAATTGCATTCCTAGTGATATTCCCAAGATAAAATAAAGGAACGAAAGGGATCCCCTGACAACAGAGGGGGAGGAACAAAGGGAAGAATCGACGAGGAATAACCTCCAATCATGAAATATCTTTGTTTGTAAAGTGGAAGCCCCATTTATTTGATAATCAAATTGGATTATGGAATTATTGAACACAACATCATATCAGTTATAGAATTGTATAGATTGTTGTTACCTTATTACTGTAATTACATGTGTTCTCCTCATTCTAAGGTAATATGTAAAACAATAGGCAATTGTATGTCATTCAAAATATTATAACAGAAGACCATTTGTAGAATTACACTAACAAGTAAGGGAATTGTATCTCTTTTTCTTTAAGAGGACTTGAGACAATTACTCAAATTACTCATATGGTGAGAATATTATAACAAAATCCCACATCATAATATTGTAGCATAGAATTACATCAACAGATCCAAACGCTTGTTGTTGTGGGTTGGTCGAATGGCGGGGGGACGTGATATTTTTCATATATATTGTTTCTCGGACATAACCTATCTTTCAATTCAGAAACACCAACACTATTATAAACAATCAGGAAGTTTTCGCAAATAACAAGTATAGATGCAATATGTCTCTTCTCTTTGCATTTAAATTAAAGGATCTGTAAATCTAAAGAGGAGGTTTCTTATGAGTAACATAGATGCAATCTGTCTCTTCTCTTTACATTTAAAATAATGGAACTGTAAATCTAAACAGGAGGTAAATCCTATTTTCTCTGGTGTTTTTTGTGTAAAATAATCTTTTCCAAATAGTTGATGAGATGTGCTAATATACAAGGCTCACTTCATAGTTGGGATGCTCGGGGCTGTAACCTAGAGGTCATAGAAATGGCCTTTGTCTTCCACTCTTATTTTTTATTTACTTGTCCATCTAGTTACTTGCTTGAGGTCCATTTTCCTTTGAATTTGATTGGGAACATATTGGCACTTCTATGCATCCATTGAACCCACATTCTTATCTTATGGTACTGAAGTAAAACATATTCATAATAGACAACAAAGAAAAATAGAGAACAACGGTTTTTTTTCTTTTGGTATCATCTATCAGGTGAAAAAACTAGTGACTCATTCTTTGTGTAAGACGACCTTGTCATGATCCATTGTGAAAGTGCCTTGAACATGGAATTCACGTAAACTATAAATAATATTAGATGTGTTTTCTAATTATTTTTCATAGGTGATATCTAGTAAGAATGGGCATAATGTCATTAGTAGTTCATCTTTTACAATGCATTCTTTCTGGATGTTTTTCGTTGTTTGAATAATGCATTGCAGCTGAGGGGAGCGTTTGTATGTGGTAAGATGTTCACATTTCAAAAATTGGATTTTTTCATTGTCAATGGCTCCAAATGTATCTGTGGGAAGATTGCAGATGTTTCAAATTGGCACAAACAGGTCTGCATGTATATTTGTTATAGTTAACATGCCTTCAACCTAGTTCACATTGGAAAACAATTTTGATGGATTATGTGTTGTAATAATATATTAATTAAATTATGAAGAAAAATCTATATTTGGTCAAATTACCTTTGTTGTTAAGGTGATCAATTTGTTTAAGTCATTGAGTGCTCGTTTTTCCTTCAAAGTGGTTATGAATTTAGATTTTCATGTCCCCAGTGTCTTCATTTGTTCTTCTCTTCCCTTGACAACATTTCTAAATGGAAGCATTGGCATTTATTTTTTCGATAATTGTTGTTGTATTGTAGTAAAGGAAGACATAAATGTGGAAAAAAGGTAAAGCTGCAATTGAATATTGTGTTAGGATATTAGCCGTAAGTAATAAAAGGTGAGTGTGCAAGTGAGAAAAAACAACAATAAGTGAGTTTGTACTTACTATAGTTTTATCTTCTTCTAAGTGTCCATATTTAAGTTCTAATGCATATTGGGAGCCTAGTTTCTTTGCAGACGTGACCAAGGCAGCAATGGTGCCAATTGCAAATGTAGATTTGTTGGTTGTCAACTGCCTTATTGTTGCATTTGGAATAAATTTGTATTCTTGACAAAAGCGCTAGATTGTTTCTAAAATGCTTCGATCATAGAGGAACAATATGAAATTACAATCTCCATGATCATACATTTTTTTGGGAGAAAATTTAAATCCTTCAATACACACACCTTGCCTAGGAATGAGTTTAGATTCGTGTACAAGGATCAAGTTGTGAGGGGCATTCACTGTGATTGTCATCTTTCCTTTTTCATCAACTATATCAAGACATAGTAGATCTATGTTGTGTACTCTATCAATAGTTGTTTTATATATGACAATGACATCACCATGAAAGATGTTTCCTACTTGCAAGCCTTTAAGCTCTTGTATTGTTACGACGTTGCATTTTGAATGCTTCTGTCTATTAGTGAACTCATGTGAATTATCTTGATGATTTGCTAAGAAAGTTGAAGAGTATTTCTATAATGAGTGGTTACCTTTTTGTTTGTTGTGACATGTTGTCTTGTGTTTGTTCATATTCTCGATTTCTTTTCATGGTGTACCTACAAGGGGAAAACATATTTGAATTAGGATTTAGTATTGAAATTTGAAAACATATTATGATGCTAATCTAAAACAAGAGAGCGGAATGGAGCATGAAAACATATTATGATGCTAATCTAAAATAAAAAAGGGGAATGGAGCATATACATACTTGCCCCATCATTTGAACTAGAAGAGAGATGTAACATAGCATAAATTATGTCATGATCATACCAATATGCATTTCAGAAATTGAGTTCAAATTGTGAAATTGGCAAGTTTGTCCATATGTGATCTATTATAGTTGTTGATTGTGGATGAAATCTTTTTGTTATTTCATGGAACTTTTGAGTTTCCATGTATTGTGAAAGAGTTTTTCTTCGAATAGTATTTGATCGAATATCAATGTTGAAGTCCCCAATAATAAAAAAGACACAATCTGTAGGTGTAGATTGTGATTTTTCATTGTTAATCATTTCAATTATTGTAGATACTTGTTCAAATGGTGTTGCATATATGTTCATTAAGAAAATAGGTTGATGGAAGTACATGTTAGTGACTGTAAGTTCAATTTTACTCTTCATAAATTTCTTAGTTGCTTTGATTGGGATTTTTTTTTCTATGCAAGTAAGAATTCCATGTGTTGAATGTGCTATGGCAAAGTTGAACGAAAATAATTGCTTATTTTTGGGTGGAGAGTGTAAGTCTGTTTCTTGAAAACATAGTACCATGTTGTCCATGAAGTCTGTATCATGCATGACATCATTAATATGTGCATATAGGTTGCGTGTATTTAGTGTTGCAATTGATAATATGGTTGTATGGTTGTTTTTTATTTTGCAAATTCTAGTTTCCATGGCACAATTGTTTCTAGTTATGTCATCTCATTTGATACTTTGGTCTTTACATGAAAGTTTTTGGGTGTGAGTTTTTGAATCAAGTATAATGAGCTAATATTTTTAACATGTGATAATGTAGTATAAACTAATTCATGTTACGTCACACCAATTGGGTCAAATGGAAGTCCATCTAGTTTTAGTCCTTGTGTTCAATGTATTGTTCTTGCACAAGCTAATTGTATTGGAAATTGTTTCCTTATTGTGATTTGTGATTTGTTGTTAGCTATTGCTACGGGTTTTTCTATTCGAAAAATGGTTGTCCAATGTGGTAAGATGTTTTTTTCATATAGATCTGAGAATTTGGTTCTTTGTTATAGCTCTGAGAATTTTTTCAGAGACAATATTTTTATTTTATTTTTAATTTCGGTTTTCTATTTTTAATTTCCATGTTTCTACTCTTTTCTGTCTATGTATGGTCTTTTACTTGGACCTTGTGTGATATCGGAAAATAAAAAATAGAGAGAAAATAGTTTTCCTATCTATGTATGATCTTTGTCATGTGCTTTGTGCGATATTGGTAAATAAAAAATAGAGGGAAAATTTTCATTTTTCGGGTAATATAACCAAGATATAACCTTTGTTGTCATTGAGAAGTGAAATTTATTTTCTTGTGTGAAAATATTTTTTATGAGCATGCTCTCCAAGGTTGTATTTCACAACAACAACAACAACAATCCTCCTTCTAAACAATATAATATGTTTTTCACTAGCTCACTTGGCTAAAAATTACTTTACTTAGTAAGAAGTATTGAGTTCAAGTCTCTTTTTTGTTACTCTTTGTGAAAAAGTTCACAAATTTAATGTAAAGTGCATTTCAATTAAGTTTTAAAAGTGAATCACTATTAAACAACTTTATTTTATTTTAAGTCATTTTTCATGCAACTTTCATTTACAAAGTAACTTCATTGTAAAAGTGATTCCCACTTATTTTATAAAAGCGGGTCACTTAATAAGTAACTTATTTAAAATTGAGCTTATAGGAATAGTTAGGAGGAGTATCACCACGTCGACCAACTTCTACCTACCATGTGGCTTTTGGTCACTACTTATGCCTTTTTTCAAAAGGGAATAACTTTCACATCCAAAGTCTGTTTTCAGTGCCAGTTTTTTTAAACAACCTAATTTTTGAGATATTTTCATCCAGAACATTAGTTTCATATTTTAAATCTATATTCTTTGCATATTTAATATGGCTTTTCCTAATGATATTTTTCTTATGAGCACCAACTACTTCCAATGGAAATACCATATGGAGGATTTATTAAGAAGTAAAGGAGTGTACCATATTACCTTAGGAAAAGAACAAGAACCCACTAATTATGAAAATGATGCAAAATGGATTAATAAGAATTACAAAGCCTGTGGACTAATCAAAATGTCCATCTCTCCTAATTTAAGGTTTCACCTTCAAAATATTGAGAGCCCAGATAAATCTTGGGAAACGATTGAATCTATGTTTGGTAAACACAATATTATTCAAGCTCACCAATTGGAAAATCAGTTAATGACTTTAAGTCCAAATTATTTTCCTTGCATTGAAGACTACTTATCTAAGTTCAAAACACTTATACTTTTGTGTATAGAATGTGAAATAGATATAAACGAAGATCGATGCATACATGTTATTCTTTCTAACCTTTGTAGTGCATATTATGTTTGTGTATCTACCTTTTATGACACTAGAGAATCTCTAGGGAGTTCTTATAAAGAAACCCCTCTTGAGTCCTTTTCTAATTCTCTAATTCAAGAGCAAGATAAGCTTATGCAACTTGGATTGATCAACACTGTAGGTACATCCAACAAATCCTTAGTGGACCAATAGAAAAATAGACCCAGGATTCCAATAAGAAACATCCTTGCTGCAACAACAAGTAAACCAAGGGTCCCAAACTCTCTCCACCAACTTCTACTCCTAATGGTGACAAAGGATCAAAATCCAAAAATAGGAAGATTGGAAAACATTACAAATTTTGTGGGAAATATGGTCCTGATCAGACCAAATGTTTTAAGAAGATAGAGACTTTAGAAGCAATCATGAAGAATTACAACATTAGTGTTGATTATACCTCTCCTTCTTCTTCTTCTCATGGACATGCACTTTCTACTTTTGGTTTCTTCTTCAAATCAACTTCTACTTCTTTTTCTGATGAGTGGCTTATTAATTCTAGAGCATCTTATCATACGGCTAAGGATAAATCCATATTTTATTCTCTTAATGAATGTAACACCAAGAAAATATTTGTTGGTGATGGTAGATCTCTTAGTGTTGTAGGGTATGGAATAGTCCAGGTAGATAATGGTCATTTCAATGATGTATTATGTGTTTCAATTATTTCCTACAATATTCTATTAGTATATCAGATCACTTATTCAGCTGAAGGTAAAACCATAGAGTTTTCACCTCACCAAGTTGTAATGAAAGACCTAAAATATCATAACCATGTTCTTGCTATTAAAATTGTTGATGATATTACCAAGTTGTAAAAGTTAGAAACTTGTTCAAACTGACTTGTATGGTACACTTTCTTCTCCTTCTTTTTTCGAGTGCAAATATTTCTTAACTTTAATTGATGACTTTTCTCGACGCACTTGGGTTTACTTATTAAAACTTAAGAGTGAATTTTTTGAAAATTTTTTGGTCTACAAAGCCCTTGTAGAAAATCAATATGGACAACAACTTCAAAGGTTAAGAACAAATAATGAAGGAAAATATGTGAATAATCAATTTACAAGTTACTGCACTACATAGGGCATCCAAATAAAACACATTGTTCCATATACAAAAAAAAAATTGGTGTTGTTGCGAGAAAGAACCACACATTAAAATAAATGGCTAATTGTATGATCCATTCTAAGGGAAAAAGTGTAAAGTATTGGGAGGAAGCCATTAACTATGAAAATTACATATTAAATCATACTCCCACAAAGGTTATTAACAATATAACACCAGAAGAAGCATGGAATAACATTAATCCATATGTAAGCCACTTCCCTGTATTTGGCAGTGTAGCATGGGCTAACATTCCTAATGAGAAAATGAAAGAATTGCAGCCTAAAAGTGAGAAGTGTATATTTTTTGGTTATTTTGAAGATGTCAATGGTTACATACTTTTTAAACCACATTGTAATGAAATTATTATTAGAAGAGATGCTAAATTTGATGAAAATATATGTGTCTGTGAGCCAAATTCGACGTTTGTGCCTTCTTTGCCTTGTGATCCATCTTTGGCGTTTGTGCCTTCTTCTGTTCCTAAATTCTATTTTCTTCTTCTTAAAATAATGACAGTGAGGATGAAAATCCACCTCTTCTTGCTCACCTTTCTCCAGATGATTACATTCAACCTGAACCTGCACCAACATCACTACTTCCTAGATCGGTCCATTCAACATAAGAAGTAGTTGGTGATCTTGTCGGTGATCCTTCGTATCAAAATCAAACACATTCATAGTTCCAATGAACCTCTTCTCTTTTGGCTCAAGTTTTTGAGACACGTTATCAAGAGACATTTACAAAATCTTAAGTTCATCCATATTGGGATACTGTAATAAATGAAGAGTATCATTCTTTAATAGAAAATAATATTTGGGATCTTGTACCTATTTTGAAAGGAAGAGAACTTGTTAGATGTAAATGGATGTACAAAACTAATTATTCGTCATATGGAAGTGTTGAAATACACAAGGCCCAATTAGTTGCAAAATGGTTCTCTCAATTTGAATGCATAAAATATAATGAAACCTTTTCCCATATATCCACATAAATTCCATCTACCTTGTTCTAGCCCTTGTTGCCTCACATAAATGGGAGGTCCATCAGATGGATGTTAAATATGCCTTCTTGCATGGGGATTTGAAATAAGAAATATACATGGAACAACCTCCTAGATATTTCCATAGTGATTCTAGCCTTGTTTTTGGCCTTAAGAAATCTCTTGATGGTCTTAAGCAAGCTCCTCCAGCTTGGTATGCCAAAATGGACAACTTTGATCTTGATACTTGATTTTATAGATGCCCTTATGACCTCAATGTCTATACCAAGAAAGTAGGAATCCATTTCATAATCCTTGTTCTTTATGTTGATGACCTTACCCTCACTAGTAGTGAAACAAAAATTTTAAATCATGTAAAAACTATCCTTAAGAAGAAATTTGAAATGATTGACTTAGGCTATTTTCACTATTTCCTTGGCCTCCAAATCTTGAAAACCAAGGAAGGAATCTTTATTTCCCAGTCTAAGTATGCTAGTGACCTTCTTCATCACTTTCACATGGAAGACTCTAAACCAACCCGTTCTCCCTTCTAGTCTAGTGTAACACCTCTATTTCCCCCAACTTGTAATTAATCATTTATGAAGATTACCATGTTGTGGCATGGGAAGAGTGTAAATGTATTATTATTTAATTGCCAAATAACTGACTGTGGGGGTGAATCCTTTGAAAGTACTAGCCATGATATCACTAGAGGAAAGAATTTGAAAATGATAAGAGGACAGTTAATAAGAAAAAGTACCAGTGGTTGAACCCTCAACCACCCCCATGAATGGAAGCATGTTCTAGCTGCAGAAGGTCAGAAAAAAGTACCACAGGGTCCAACAAATCCAGGATGACTCGGGTTTCCTTATGATGGGAGGAAAAAATAAAGGAGGCATGTGTGTGAAAGGCACACAAGAGAATATAAAGAGAAGAATGGAGAATGTGAAGAGGACTTCAACAAAGAACGCGTCGAAGGCCGCGGACTTGATGCTGATGAAGAACCTGATAAACCTCGCAGAAGATGCGAAAGAGAAAGGATGGATAGGAGTTGGCAGAAACTCTTTGGTGATATCATGACTTGGAACAGGGGTGGCTAGAGTGCTAAGAATGAATGCCTCTCAGCCTATGGTTGGGTGGAAGGACAAACACCCACAACCAGTTAGTTGGCCACCACTTGTAATAGATAAGTAATCTTATATCCTATGTATTTAAGTGGTAACTGTGAATTAAGGTTGGATATTCTATGAATTTTGTAGGGATTAACATGTTTTCTTAATGGTTATACTATATCCCTTCAATTCTACCTAATTGTTTATTTAAGAAAATAAAAGATTCTCTGGCTTGTACACGTAAATGACTGAGCCCTGTGGTGGCTCAAGTTAAAATAAATGAACTGTGAATTGTTGACTTTGGGCATAGACTCACGTGTGCATGTTGAAACTCCCAGTTGTTCTAAAGTAATGGGTCAGTCAATCTTAAGAGAAGTAGTGCATGTGTGCACAGAGCCTCTGTGAGGTGGGAAGAGATCGAGAAATTCCCCCCCTTAAGTTCTAGAGTTGATAGATGAGCATAATAGGTGCATGGAGGATTTCTCTAATCATTAAGTTCATAAGAATTAGCTCAAAATTCTTAAGTATTTAAGGATCTGACATAACTCAGGTAGAATAGTGAGTTTTGAGCCCTTACAGGAGCGATCCTTTCGTTTGAAAGACAAATGGATGATATTAGTTTGGGAGGAGTTGAGGTTCTGCACGATCGTCAGATCTGGAGAAGGAACATGGGAATTACCCTTTGAGCCCTTCAGACTTTGTGGGTCCAATGCATTGAGCATATTCATCACACAGGAGGAGAAAACCCTGAAGTCTCGAAGCTAATATGGGTCGTAGATTTGAGGATGCCTAGGAACTATCCTGACCGTCAGATCTACGGTATAGTCAGCCTAGCATTGACCACTTTGGGAGGACAGTGGTTTGGTAACACCAAAACCCCCAAAGTCCCAAAGTCCCGAAGTTGGTATGGACCGTGGATCTAAGGATCCTTCAGGATCCTTCATGATCGTTCGATTATGGGGATGCAAGTATTTACGTTGAGTTCATGTATACACGTCTCTGCTAGCAATCAAGACCACGTGTACAAATATCAAATGGGTATCCAAATATGATTTCATATTTGAAAATGAAGAATTTTTCTTTTCAAAAAGCACCATCATTTGGGGTTAACCAAAATCAACCCTAAAACGATACGAATTTGATCAAAATGGGCCAAATAATTCCTCAATGTTACGAGAACTCGGGAACCCACTTTCATCTCTCAAATGGGTATCAAAAAATTGTTTTGTAGTTTTAAACCCATAATTCCACTTCTTCCAAATTGATTTCATTCGAGGCTACTCAAACTTGGGCCTAGAATGACCCGAAGTTGAGAAAAAGGGGCCCAAGAAATACACATATTCTCCCGCAATAGGGACCACATGTACAACTCTCAAATGGGTATCCAAATATGATTTCATATTTTCAAATGAAGAAATTTTCTTTTCAAAAATCACCTTCATTCAGGGTTAGCTAGAATCAACCCTAAAATGATACGAATTTGATCGAAATGGGCAAAAGAATGCCTCAACGTTACGAGCACTCAGAAACCCACTTGCATCTCTGAAATGGGTATCAAAAAATTATTTTGTATTTTGAAACCCATAATTACACTTCTTCCAAATAGCCTTCATTTGGAGCTGGTCAAAGTTGAGCCTAGAATGACTCGAAGTTGAGAAAAAAGGGGCCCAAGAACCACACGTCTTCACTCACAATCAGGACCACATGTACACCTCTCAAATGGGTATCCAAATATGATTTCATATTTGTAAATGAATAATTTAGATTTTCAAAAATCACCTTATTCAGGGTTAACCAGAATCGACCCTAAAATGATACGAATTTGATCAAAATGGGCCAAAGAATGCCTCAATGTTGTGAGAGCTTGGGAACCCACCTATATCTCTCAAATGGGTGTCAAAAAATTATTTTATATTTTTAAACCCATAATTCCACTTCTTCCAAATAGACCTCATTTGAGGCTGGTCAAACTTGGGCCTAGAATGACTCGAAGTTGAGAAAAAGGGGCCCAAAAACCACACGTCATCTACCGCAATCAGGACCATGTGTACAACTCTCAAATGGGTATCCAAATATGATTTCATCTTTGGAAATGAAGAATTTGTCTTTTTCAAAAATCGCCTTCATTCGGGGTTAACCAAAATGAACCCTAAAATGATACGAATTTGATCGAAATGGGGCAAAGAATGCCTCAACGTCACGAGCTCTCGGGAACCCACTTGCATCTCTCAAATGGTATCAAAAAATTATTTTATATTTTTAAACCCATAATTCTACTTTTTCTAAATAACCTTCATTCAGGCTGGTCAAAATTAGGCCTATAGTAACCCGAAGTTGAGAAAAAGGGGCCCAAGTACTACACATCTTCGCTCTCAATTAGTACCATGTGTACAACTCTCAAATGGGTATCCAAATATGATTTCATATTTGAAAATGAATAATTTTTCTTTTCAAAAATTACCTTGATTCGGGGTTAACCAGAATCAACCCTAAAATGATACGAATTTGATTGAAATGGGCAAAATAATTCCTCAACATTATGAGCGCTGGGGAACCCACTTGCATATCTCAAATGGGTATCAAAGTATTATTTTGTATTTTTTAACCAATAATTCCACTTCTTCCAAATACCCTTCATTCGGGGTTGGTCAAACTTGGGCTTAGAATGACCAAAGTTGAGAAAAAGGGGCCCAAGAACTACACGTCTTTTCTCGCAATCAAGACCATGTGTACAACTCTCAAATGGGTATCCAAATATGATTTCATATTTGCAAATGAAGAATTTTTCTTTTCAAAAATCACCTTCATTCGAGATTAACTAGAATCAACCCTAAAACGATACGAATTTGATCGTAATGGGAAAAAGAATGCCTCAACATTAAGAGCACCCGGGAACCCACTTGCGTCTCTCAAATGGGTATCAAAAAATAATTTTGTATTTTTAAACCCATAATTCCACTTCTTCCAAATAGCCTTCATTTGGGGCTGGTCAAACGTCGGCCTGGAATGACCTGAATAGTGATTTTGGAGCCCCTATAGGAGAGATCCTTTTATTTGAAAGACAAATGGATGAGATCAGTTTGGGAGGAGACGAATTTCTTCACAATAGTCAGATCTGGAGAAGGAACATGGGTGTTAACCCTTCAATCCCTTCAGACTTTGCGTGTCCAATGCATTGAGCATATTCATCGCACAAGAGGATAAACCCCCGAAGTACTGAAGCTAATATGGGTCATAGATCTGAGGATTCTTGGGAACTATCTTGACTTTTGGATCTACAATTTAGTCAACCCAACATTGACAACTTTGGGAGGAAAGTGGTTTGGTAACACCAAAACCCCTGAAGTCTCGAAGTTGATATGGACCATGGATCTAAGGATCCTTCAGGATCCGTCATGACCATTCAATCATGGGGATGTGAGTATTTACATTGATTTAATGTGGGGGTCCATGCCATGAGTGATGGTGATGCCAGGTGTCCTTCTCTGAGTGGCACACATTGGGGTATTAAGAGGCAGTCAGCCGTGAGTTCCTTTGTGGAAACTGCTGCAG
>JASDQU010198296.1:69-10197 GCA_032191745.1 Picea mariana
TATGTCTTGAAGAATTACATTCATTGGAAGCACCAACTTCCTTTGTTTTCCAGCTGCAACTGGAAGGAGGCTCCAACCCCCTAGTTTCTTAGGCTACAACCTGAGGGAAACTCCAACTCCCTAATTCTCTGGCTACAACCAAAAGGAGGCTACAACCCCCAATGTTCTCTGACTACAACCGGAAGGTGGCTACAAGCACATGTCCTTGCCCCATCCTGCCACCCTGAAGTAGAAGTAGAATGATGGAACCACTTTCACACTATCACTGTGAGATATACTGCTGTAAACCTGTACCAATAAATCTAAACCATGCATCAACCATGCATCAACCTATACCTCAACCTGTAATCAACCTGTACCATAAACAAGTGCATCAACCATGCACCAACCTATAATCAACCTGTACCATAAACAAGTGCATAAAACCATGTACCAAGTATTTACCAATCATGTGTCAACTACTCATCAACTATGACTCATCAATATTTACCAACATCATCAACTATACACCTCATGTATGTGCGCCAACTCATCAACTACTAGTCTTAACCATGTACTCAACATGTACCACAACCAAAAGCCCTCATCAATTTCATCATCCAAATCTGATTTGTAGCTCTGTAATAGATCTGGTGTATATGATCACATTCTTGCAAACCTTCCTTAACTTTAAAAACAAGAGACTATCATTTTCATCAAACTTTTCTTTAGTCTCACATGCCTAGTTTTGGATTAGTCAACAACCCTAACTTGAAGTAATCATAACTTTGAACTTGTAATGTATAAAGCTCTGAAACTGATACACAATGTTCTTCAATGTATTTAATGCAATTCCTCCAAGTGTCACTACTTGGAACCTCTCATAAAAGGAGTTATAGCAAAAATGGCATACCTTGCTGAATTCTGGCTTATTCTAGAGAGCGACCTTGTAGAGCGTTCCCCGCACAAAATGTTTGATGAAATTATCTTAAACTATTACAAAACATACTACTAAATGTAACCTAACCAACACATTTGGTTTCATGGAATTTGGATCTGTTATGAATAAGTTATGATGTTTTTACCCGAAACACCTGATTTTGACTAGTTTCAGGACTGGCCACAAACCCTATTTTCCACGTACTATAAATCCCAAAATACAATGACCCACTTGCTGAATTTTGTTTTACAGATACTTGGATATGTTTTCTCACTTTCATATCAATTTCACGGTCTGAATCATTATAGAAAAAAATTTATAGTGAAAATGGTGAGATGATCTGTAAATAACATACCTTAGAAAACACCATCAAAAGAATTTATCCTTCCTTGCATTTCGGTCTTCTTTTCTTCACTTTCACTCAGAATTCCGGTTTAGATATCCTTGGTTACCTCAGAAAGATATAGATTTTCAATATTCTCAAGTTTGATTCAAATGAGAGAGCCTTGCCTCTGATTTATACTCTCCAAGTAGCTTCCTTAAAAACATCTTCTAAGTCACTTGGCCCACTTTCCTTATTTTAGGGTTGGGTCCACTTCTAATTTCTCCATTAAATTTATTATTGAAATAATTTATTTTGTATTCACTTTGAATTGTAACACACTCATCACTTCACTTTATTATTTACCTTTTAAAATCTCTTAAACCACTTTGACTACTTTGACCTTTTGGGGCTTCTAGATGACATATGAGGGTCCTCCAACTTCGTAAGGCCATAAATCTCAAACCGTGAGGAGTTACGTGATGTTCTACATACCACCAGAAATGGAATGACATGTAATATCCATATAGAATATTATTATATGAAAATATATCATAACTCATACCATTACTCATCAAACAAACTTGGGTCCATTACCCAAACCTGGGGTCTCCAACTTCTCATGGCCATAACTCTCTAACCGTGAGGAATTATGTGACGTTCCACATACCACTGGAAATGACATGACAAGCACTATCCATATAGGATATTTTCCTTGAAAAATTCATTTTCCTTCATCTCATTATTCCACAATTAAGCATGGGTTCTCTTACTCCACAAAGCGTCTCCCCTTGAGGGCTTTCACCATAAGGGGACCACTTTGGAGTTCATCCATATTTAATTCTTATCAATAAAGAAAAAACAATAATTAGTCATATTTACATCAAACAATATTGGGTCCATTACCCAAACCTTTGTGCTACGGGTCTTCCTTCAAGGGTTGACATCAATGACAACCAACCTTAATCAACAACTTATCCCTTCTCGGATAATTGTCATCACATATCAACTCAACTCAGTCACATAGTAGTACGATCTGGATAATGTCTTAGGAAGCTGCAAACATCAACACTCCCTCTCAGCGAGGGAGGCATTCTCTGCCACACCAAGTCTGTCACGAAAATACTCGAACTTCATCTTGGTTTGGTAAGAACATCAACAACCTGCTCATCTGTAGGAAGGTATTGTACCAATAATTTTTTCCTCTGCACCATGTCTCGAATGTAATGGTACTTGATCTCAATGTGGTTCAATTTGTCATGAAACATTGGATTATTAGAGATCTTCACACAACTTTGGTTACCATAATGAATAACGGTGGAATCTAGCACATGTTCAGATAGATCTGCAAGGAGCTTGTGAAGCCACATTGCTTCATGGATTGTCATACTTAATGCACTGTACTCTGCTTCTGTTGTTCTCAAAGCCACATAAGTTTGTTTCCTGCTACACCAGGAAACCATGGAAGATAACAAAGTGAAGCAACACCTGAAGGTGCTCTTTCTTTCCACTGCACTCCCTACCCAATCAGAGTCAATATATTCCTGCCATATCATATCAATACTATAAGTATATCTCAGACCAAGTCAAACTATGCCTCGCAAGTATCTCAACACATGATTCACAACAATCTAGTGTGTCTATCTCAACTAACTTATAAACTGGCTAAGTGCACTCACTTCATAGCAATTATTTGGTATGGTGTTAACCAAATACATCATTTATCCAACCAACTATCTATACAAAGTCGAATCAATTTCGTCATAATCGGAAGAAGAAACACTTAGTTTCTTCAGATTCGTCATCATTGGTGTAGTTAGGGGCTTCAAGTTCAATATCTCAAACTTCTTGAATATCTCAACTGTGTACTTCCCTTGACTCAGGAATATCTCATCAGTTCTCTGCCACACCTCTAGTAAGAAGAAGTAGTGCATCATACCAAGATCCTTCATCTCAAACTCAGAGGCCAACACATACTTGCATTCAATAATAAGGCTCTCTGTACTGGTGAGGAATAAATCATCAACGTAGAGGACCAAAATCAGGGACTCACCATTAACAGTCTTGTAGTACAAGCTGGAATTGACAACACTTTTGCTGAAGCCCAAAATCATCAGGTGTCCATCAATCCTCGCATACCAAGCTCGAGGTGCCTGCTTGAGTCCATACAGGGCCTTCTTCAACCTACACACATGATACTCCTTCTCATGTATGAAGAAACCATCTAGTTGCTCGATGTATACTTCTTCCTTAATCTCTCCATTAAGAAAGGTTGTCTTTACATCCATCTAATGTACTCTCGAACCCATGGATGTTGCAGGGGAAATAAACATCCGAAGAGAAGTGTATTGAGCAAGAGGAGGAGATGTCTCCTCATGATCTATTCCCTCCACCTGAGAGAATCCTCTAGCAACAAATATCATTTCGTGCCTCTCGATGCTCCCATCAACTGTGTGTTTGATCTTGTAGATCCATTTGGAGGTCACTACATACTTCCCTTCAGGTCTCAGAACAATATCCCTCACATCATTCTTTGTGATGGACTGATACTCCTCCATCATAGCATCTCTCCATACTGGCTAACTATATGCCTCCTCATAACAGGAAGGATTGGAATCAATGATGTGGCTCATAGCTCCAGTATAGCACGAATATATCTGAGGTCTCTTTCTCTCTCGAAAGGTACCATAAAAATTTGCATGTCCTTTTGCCTCCTACAGATTCTGATGAGCCCATGTAAGTATCTTCCGACCTACTACAATATCTCTGGAAACATTAAGTGGAGCTACAGGATCAATGGGATCAATTGACTCAACTGTCTTCAAAGGGAATGTAATCTTGGAACTTATTTTACATATAAAGGTTTCCTCATGAAAACAATGTCTGATACATATCAAGGTTCCCTCATGGACTCAATGTCTCACAAGACATATCAAGGTTCCCTCATGGAACCAATGTCCCGCAAGACATATCGAGATTTCTTCTTGAAACCAATGTCTTGGTTCCTTCATCTGACCATGCAAGTTAAGATGAAGTCTACACCATCTTGCTCATATGTATGTTGAAGCCTGGAAACGCCCAGATTCAACCCAAATTCCACTATAATCCTTGTTGAACTCACTATCCATACGTAGGAAAACATCCTTGCTGAACTCACTATCCATACGTAGGAATATAGGTCCATTATTCATGCAACACGTTCATTTTCAAGGTTTTATAAGACCATCGTTACTTTGCTTTGGGTATCTATTGCAAGAATTGGATCCATGGATGGATCTGCCATACCACTATCATCAAAATCATACATCCGGTCATTAAAGAATCCACAGTGAGTGAAACCTATAGTGTGCGCTCCCAACAATGTGGCTAAATCTGTTAAGTTTAAACCAACAGATTCGAACACATTTAATGCAGTGTCAATGGAGAATGTTGGACCTGGAATATGGACTTATTCTATTTTTAAAACTACGCCATCCCTCCTTCCAGTTGGTACTGGGTAATCAGGCCCTTCTGAAAGTGCAATTGCATCGAATAGCCAATGTGAGAATATATGCACATGAGACAATTCCTTCGCATATGTTCTACAACAAAGATTTTATTTCGTCTATCAAATCGAATCCTCTCAGCGTCAAGTTGGGTATAACATCATTCTCTGCAATGTTATCTTCGTTGATATCGATCAGAACAAATGCCTCTCAGCCCCGAATGAAAAAGTCATGAAAATGCAAACGTAGCAATCCCGGGAGAATGGACTTGTCCTTGAGAAACCATTTATGCACTACATTTCAGACAATATGCTTTGCTTTGGGACATGTCTCACTGTATAAATATATACGTGTATGTTGGGCTACGAATAACACTCAGGATGAGAGGATGCCAGTTGGGTTAGACTTACGCTTTAGTTAGGCCTTATCTTAGAATGATCCCACTTCCGTACATAAAATAGAAATGATAATTATGCCACCACCGCCATGACTGTACATGTTTTTGCAGCCAACCATAGTTTGTGCAATAAAAATATCTATACCTATATAACCTTTTGGTTTTTTTTTTTTTTTTTNTATCTCCACTAGTGACACCACCAGGTAAGCCAAAGAAATCCGCTCAAGAATGCCACACCATTTTATTTTCTTCATAGTGACTCCGTAAGACAAGTTGTCTGGTGCGTGGGAATAACCGCCTTGCAGAAGGATTCCCTAGAAGAGAAGTTTCAAAGTTCTTGCAACTACATTTTTAATTGTAGGCATTATCTTAGTGATTCTCTTGAAATCGAGACCTATTTCCACTCCTACAATGAAGAGAAAGAAACGCATCACAAAAATATGCTAGAGTACACCCATTCCAAGGCGCGTGAGTGATTTGCTGCCATTCTCCTCCTGCATCATCCACCAAAATCATTACCGCAATGGTGAGGCCTCGAAATACATCCAAAGTAACAACTCTGGTTTTGGTTTTATTCATGGGTATTGTAGGAGGATTTTTCCCATCTTGAATAACGATAATGTTGGTAGTCTCCGTCGTTGATCATTTTCTCCTGTTGATTTTACTTGAGATGTTGCATCTTCAACTGTATCCAACTTATAGGAAGGCAACCGCACTTGTCTGCATATCCCGCAGACTTTGCAAGGCATGGCACCACATCCAACGTTATAAGATGCACATTGAGGGCTGAAGTGGACTAGTCTTCACTAGAGTTTGCAAGAAAGGGTCAACCTTTATTTGGGCCCTCCCATGAGGGAGTCAACCCTGTCCTTCTCTGATACCATGTTGGTTTTTATTCATATGAGATATGAGAGATATTCGATATATTATTACAATAATGAGTGTTCCATATATAGAGAACATAAGGTGATCATCCATGAAATGATGTGTCTCTTGAATAATCAATAACTATTTATTATTATTATTTACTTATTATATACTATATTTAATAATCAATAATAATTATATTATTAATTATTATCTTTAGAGGATGTCTTCCCGATGTTGTCTAAACATCAACACTTGACACTTGGCACCTTAACCAATCTTGTGCTAACAGATCCCTAACATGTTCTTGCCATTAAAATTGTTGATGATATTACGAGGTTGTACAAGTTTGAAAACTTTGGGTCATCATATTTTCCATCAATTTTTGTTGCTCGTAGCGATGACTTGAACAAACTTTGGCATGAGTGGTTTGGTCATCTAAACTATCATTCATTGCAACAACTATGTAATCAACAAATGGTGGCTATCTTCCTCTTGTTTCATGCGTAGATGGTGTTTGTGTCAGTTATATTCTTGACAAACATCATCGAGACAATTTTGACAAACATGCCTCTTGGAACGCCTCGACCCATTTGTAGCTTGTTCACAATGACTTGTGTGGTCCACTTTATTCTCCTTTTTCTGGGTGCAATTATTCATTTTCCAAACGCACTTGGGTTTACTTATTAAAACTTAAAAGAAAAGTTTTTGACAAGTTCTTGACCTACAAGGCCCTTGTAGAAAAACAATCTGGACATCAACTTCAAATATTAAGAACATATAATAGATGTGAATATGTGAACAATCAATTTACAAGTTACTGCACTGCACATGACATCCAAATGCAACACATTGTTCCATATACACCACATCAAAATGGTCTTGCTAAAAGAAAGAACCACATTTTAAAATAAATGACTAATTGTATGATCTAACCTAAGGGATTAAGTCTAAAGTATTGGGCGTAAGCCAATAACTGTGCAAATTACATAGTAAATCGCACTCCCACCAAGACTCTTAAAAATATAACACCGGAAGAAACATGGAATAAAATTAAGCCAGATGTAAGTCACCTCTGTGTATTTGGCAGTGTAGCATGGGCTCACATTCTTGATAAGAAAATTAAAGCATTGCAACATAAAAGTGAGAAGTGTATATTTGTTGGTTATTTTGAAGATGTCAAAGGTTAGAGACTTCTTCAACCACATTGTAATGAAATTATTCTTAGAAGAGATGTTAAATTTGATGAATATCTCTTGGCCTGCGAGCCCGATTCAACGTTTGTGCCATCTATTGTTCCTATACTAGTTTTCTCTTCTTCTTCAAATGATGATAGTGCTGATGAAAATCAACCTCCATCTTCTTACCTTCCTCTAGATGAGTCCATTGAACCTGAATATGTACTAGAACCACCACTTCCTAGATGGTTTCATTCAACATGAGAAGCAATTGGTGATCCCACCGGTGATCCTTCAGATCAAAGTCAAACACATTCATAGTTCTAACGAGCCTCTTCTATTTTGGTTCAAGTTTCAGAGACTCATGTTCCAGAGACATTTGAAGAAGCTTAAGGTCATCCATATTAGGATACAACAATGAATGAAGAGTAGCATTTTTTAATGACAAATGATACTTGAGATCTTGTACCTCTTCCAAAAGGAATACAACTTGTCAGATGTAAATGGGTCTACAGAACTAAGTATGCATCAGATGGAAGTGTTGAAAGACATAAGCCTCGGTTAGTTTCCAAAGTATTTTTCCAAGTTGAAGGAATTGAATATAATGARACTATTAAAAATATATATCAGTCCCACASTTAGTCAATAACAGGTTTCAACCTCCTATAGTTGTACACCAATATAGCAATATTACAACATGTAAACATTGGACTGTGAGTTGAAGCACAAATAACTAAGCAATCTGAAATATATACAACAACGAAATACTCATAAACAATAAGCAAATTCACACATGTGGCACCAAMAATATGGGCAAAACMCCATGAAGAATAACTCAGGAAAATAGGACAGATTTGAGGAGAAAGAGTACTTTATTCAATGCTAGGAAATTCAAAACTTTTACAAAAAATAGTATCAACATCAAACATAGATTGTATCTCCTTTTAGTAGGTTCTTCTCTATACAAACAATCCCAGACTGTATCTAGGGAAGAAAGCCATGATTGTATGACCTGTACGACCCATGATAGCCAACAAAATCTCCACAAACAATCACTAATCTACATATACATTTGTGCCAAAAKAAACAATACAGTAAATAACACAAATACTCAACAAATCTGCATAGGAAACCATGCCTACCTGCTATAAACACTAAGACTCTATTTTGGTGCACCTCCTTTGTTGTACGACCAACTTAATCAACTATATGACCCCTTTTATAACTGTTGTACATACTGTAGAACAATGCTGCAAATATTTCTTGGGTTACATGCCAATCTCTCTCCTAGGGATGTGTGCCAAACCCCTTTTGCTGTAGCTCTTCCTCTAAGCTAGCACTCTCTCTTGGGAATCATGCCTCTTCACCTCTCCAATAAGTCTCCTAAAAAAATGTGCCCCCTTTCTCCCCCATGAGTTGCCTTTAAGTATTTTCGAAATGTAACTACCCTAACCCTTGGTCTTCCAATGAGATTGACGGTCAAGATTAGATCTTACCCTCATGATATCAATGGTCACAACTTAATCATTCATCAATGTCACTTGAGTTACTAAAGTGACCCATAAAATTGTCAGACACCAGACCCCTAAGTAACTTTTTAAGGGACGAGGTATAAATTTTCCGTTTAACTTAATACCCATGGCCCAATAATTACTGAAACCTTTACTTTTTCTTCTCCCCCTTAGAAGTAGTTTAACACTAACTCAATAAATTAATCATATGATAATTATGAGTAATTATATTATAACACAATGAGGATAATTTCTCCATAATATACTTAAGTTGATTAACCTTAATTAAGGTATAAAATTCAATTCCTTCATGCTGCATTTTCACGTAATTTAACATATATATCTAAATATATGGATATTTATTTATTTACTGGGAAAAATGATCAACTATATTCAACCACAAATTATCCTTTTATTAATTATATTATAATATGATTAATTTATATCAAAGGGGGCACTTAGGATTATCAATTCCCATTAATACCTAAGCCTCTAGAATTCAACGAAGATTCCACATCAGGCTTTTATGAACCCGAATCTCTCGAACACTGGAGTTCCGAAGAGGGTCCCACTCATATTGTGCCTTTATAATATATTATATCGTCATATAATATAATTAATTCCACATTATTTATAACATTGGGATATAGGAAAATAGGTTTGGCCTTTGATCATTTTTCTCTTATGCTTTATCTTCCCCAACAACCTAGAGTCCCAAAGCTCCGAACTTCCGGAGCCCAAACTCCCGAAGGGTCCACGCTTACACGTGACTTCGCATTAAATATTAAATTAAAAAGGGTAAAGAGGGTTTGTACTTCCCCACGTGTAGGTATCACAATAAACTCATATAAAATATATGTATATTATATTACATCTTTTTGGAGATTGCACCTAGGTTTACAAGGTCTCCAATATTTTATTAATATTTGAAATAAGGGAGAGAGGGAGAGAAATCCGTGTCAACCCCCCTTTGGCTCTCCACCACATTCCTTATAATCCAATCTCCCAGAGCCCCTGAGTCCCGAAGCTCCGAAGTGACCCCCTGACACACATCACCACACCATTTAATATTCAAAGGAGTTGGCTTCATTTACGTGAAATCAATTTAATGATCCTTAATATAATATAATATAATATTTGACATGAGAGAGAGAGAGTTCTCGGGGTCAATCCCCTTCGAATCTCTACCACGTTCCTTATACTCCAATCTCCCAAAGCCCCAAAGTCCCGAAGCTCTGAAGTGACCCCACTTATACACCTTTCCACATTATTTGATAATTTAAAAATGGCTAGCGTAGTTCACGTATAACCATTTTAATAAATATTTATATAATATAATATATTATATTATACCTCTCGAAATTCTCACCCAGGTTTAAACAATATCTAAGGTTATATTTAATATTCAATAATATAATGAAGGAAAGGATACTCGAGTCCACACCTTCA
>JASDQU010198296.1:10297-24068 GCA_032191745.1 Picea mariana
TTCTGTCTCAAGTTCTGCATCCTTCGAAACAGAGTAATTTGGTAATCCCTGGGAATGAATTTTGCCTTCATTTTTGCAATCATCCTATCCCAAATTTTGATTTTCTGCTTACCTTTGCAGCGTCTGTCATCTTGTAGTTCATCCCACCACAATGCTGCATGTCCCTTCAATATTGTGATAGCATGTTTGACCTTCTTGTCTTCCTCGACATATTCATAGTCAAAATATGTGTCCAAAGCTCTAATCCAGTCTAGAAGCTCTTCAGCATCTAGGTTTCCTTCATATACTGGAATGTCCATTTTTTCCCTAGCACCCATTCTTGCAAAATCCCTAATCAGTTGTTCATTTGCTGCATCTTCTGCTATGACCTCTTCTCTTTCATGTCCAGCTTCACCCTCACTTTCAGAATCACTAAGATCCCCAGCACCAGCTGTGTGCCTTTGTGCTGTCTCCATGTCCTCAAGTCTGGCGCGTAGATCACACATCTCTCTTTCCAAGGATGGATCAGGCATCTGCCTACCCCTTCTTCTTGGAATTTCCCTTTCCTTTGGCAGATCGGGTGTTTTCCTATCCATTCTTCTCGACGGCATGGTGAATATTTCTTTTCCCTACTACAGAAAGAAAAGAAACCTTTCTGGGCTCTGATACCAAACTTGACGCAATTCACCGACCCTATCGGCCCTCGGGCGGACAGTCCGCTCACAGGATCGTTCTATATGCCCTTGAGCCGGATCGACTCCTTCAATTCCCACTAGAATCTGCAAAATTATCGATCCACAGGTCCTTCTCGCAACTCGCAATCTCACGAATTCACGAGTTGTGACTCCCGACTCTTTCTTCTTCAACCTTGAGATACCTGAAATGCCAATACAGGTATGCTCCTTTTCTTATCAGTACCTTATGCGCATGACCTCTGGCTAGGACCAAATCTAGCACTTTTTTCTTCTCGCTGCTTTGTGAGTTTTTCCGTCAAACTCCCGGCTCTTTTCTTGCAGATCTTCGAGATACGAGAGGTCAATGGTTATTAACTTCTTTCAAAAGACGACACGCATCCACCCGTCTACTCCCCGGGCCCACTCTTGTGTCTCTACAATGTGTCCCTTGTACTATCTTCACACTTCACGATTTCTCTCCTCAAGTGATTCCTCCTCGGTATCCCCGACACCCGAAGCATCGAGATCCCGATACACGTCACCGATGGCTGTCCCCACACACACGTTTCTTCGCCCCTTCGGGACTTCGCCTCTCGCAACCCAGAGTACCCAATCTTTGGGCTCTCACCTCGCGAACCCCAAATTCACGAGATCTCTAGATCTCTACCACCTGTCCTCCCTGAATGGGTGGCTCTGATCCACTCACTACTTTTCTACTCACCTTCTGTTCTCCTGCTCAAGAAACCTTGAAATGGAATTTCACGAGTAAATCCAATGGTCCTCATTGGCGTGAATCTACGGTTCTCTCTCTCCTAAGCTTCCACTTACAGAAACAACCTACGTAATCTCCTTGCTCCACTGTGAGATCTGACGGCTAGCGGGACTTCGTGAATTCTCCACGGGGAATTCCGACCGCCCGTTCTCCCTTCTGAGAACTTCCTTAAATTTGACAAAGTGTTTCACCACAGAACTTTAATCGCCTGCAACACAACTTTGTGACACCTTCTTTCAACGCCTAAAGGCACCAACCTTTTGTGATTTTCTTCGACGACTGTGAAGACTCTGTCTCTCTTGAGCTTTCTCCAACTCCAAGTCTTAAAGAAGACTCCTGCACGCACTCCTTATGGAAAATCCTTCAATTACTTCAAAGAATTGAAGTCCTTCAACTCTGTGCACTCCTTGTAGTAGTAGTCCTTCAACAACTTCTCAGGTTCGCAAACTCTAAGACTTTACTTGGCCTATGCACACACTTTGCACGGCTCCTGTGCCTAACTACACTTCTGAGGAAATAAGAACAAAAGCTAACCCTTCTGATCTTTCAGAGATAAAACTCTGAACTCTTGTCAACGCACTCCTTGCGGACAACTTCACTGCACTCCTTGCAGGAACTCTTGCTCAGATAGAGAAACAATTGAAACTCATTCCTTACTCTCTCTCAGACTTCAAACACAAAGCATGAAATCATCTACACAGCATATAAAGCAAATGCATAACAGAAAGAGTAAAACATTCAACATGCATACACAGAGAACAACACGACACCATGAATTTGAATCGAAGTTCTTTCTATTAATTCAAATCTCTGTACATGGGTGTTTTCAACTAAAACTCTCTACTCTCTCTTCTCTTCTATACTCTTCTCATGATTATGTTACAATACAGAATGAGGGTGTCTATATCCCGTTTCCCTCTTTCTCTCTAAAACTGTCTAATCTAAGCATTAAATTCTATCTACCTACATTAACTTAGCATAAATGCCTCTTAGTCCTTTAGACAAGAGCGGGACGCTCAAGGTCTGATTACAATCTTCAAGTACGCCCTTTTTTAATTGTTTCATTTATGTTTGGCGCATCCCTCTCAAAATATTTCAAACATTTAACATGTGCTCAAAATGCGTTGGTGTGCTGTGTGCCCCACGCTCGCTTGATGTTGGCGATGCTCCTGCATCATAATGATTGCATTAATGCATTATCCAACGGATTACACCTCTGTTATTTGTAACAATATAAATCATCCACATATTAATTAATCGACAACATGACATTTTACAACATTTGACAATGTAATAAAATAAGAAACTCATTTTATTATATATGAATAATCAACCCATCATTATATAAAATGGGACAACGCAAAGGTCCAAAAAAATCAAACTGAAACCAATATGTAATTGTTACACTTATTGGTAACATGTCCTCATGCGATTAGGACAATATGTCAAGTACATTAAAAAAAATCCATGATTTTCACATACATATATTCTAAAACATACAACTTGCAGTAACATTCAATTATATTGATTTTCATTAATCACTTGAACTATTGTCATCGCTTGAACTGTGGGCATTCCTCATTTCTTCATCATTTGTAGATGATATTATACTATGGTTATTTAACCTAATATTTTCTTGATCATCTTGTTTTTTTGTCTCTTAATCTTCCATCTACAAACATAGAAATAAAGTGTAATAAGTGTTGACCCTCATTTTCAACATGTTTTCAATAGCCATTTAACCAACTATGTTATAATTTATCCTTTATCCTTCACTTATTTATCACTTCCATTACCATACATTATCCACTTTCACACCATGCAATCTTCATGAGACATGTGAGCACTAATATGGTCGATTTACCAAGTTTTTATGGTTACTTGGAATGGATATTTTGATTTCGTAACTTGCTTCTAAAATTTGTAGCAGATTTTGCCACTTTCCAGAAATCTAGTAACACCCTTGCTATTGGATTTCTTGTAGCAAACAATTTCTAGGGGTAGTTTTTCCACATCATTTGCAAGCAAGAATGAATTCAAAAAACAATTGCGACATGGGTTTTGGGCATATCTTGAAATGGAATTTTTATGATTTCCAGAATTCCTATAGTAGATTGTCATCTTCAAAAATACGACAGTGAAGAATTCTACCTCCATACTTTGACTAGTTAAATTTGAGAATATGGAATTTGTTGGGTATGATGTTATAATTTTATGCAATCACCATTTCTATAATCAAACTAAATCCAAGATGTGTTGGTTGTAAGATCCATATATTTGGTGAGCGGTCTCATATTTTTGTAACCTCTTCCCTCTCATAAAATATGAGCTATCAATCTTATAAGACGAAGGAGAATCCATAGCTATGAAGAACATTGATATGAATTAGTGAGGGATAGAAATACTTCCTCTGTAACCTCTGTACATTTGGATGTTGAAATAAAAAAGTCAGTTTTTGAACTTGTGAACAAAGTATCGTAGTCTTCCTTGGTAGTGTATGCCAAGGGAAGTAGTGCCCCCTCTTTCTGGTATACACTACCCAAGTAGTTTATTATGAATATATACTTTTTCCATTATCTAATTTTAGTTTTGTGTTGTTATTTCATAAGTTAACTTCTCTCATTTCATTTACCAATTGATTTATTTATTGAGATATTAAGTTAATTTATTTGTGCTTTTACTGTTCATTCATTTCTGTTCTTTCATTTTTGCAAGCGTGTGATGGGTCGAATGCGATTTTCTATAAGGGAACTTAGTGTTGTTAACCCTAATATATTAATAAAGATGCAAAGCCACAAGACTAAAAAATACAACTAGAATATTCCTTGGATTTGATTTGATATTGCAATCTTCATTTGATTGATTTTTATTACAGTTTGATAAAGCTACATAAATTAATCAAGTTGTTGAGTAAGCTAACATTGCATATGGTTATTGGATTTTTTATCATCCAAGCAAGGGGATTGTAACTAATTGACAAAGAACAAAGAATACTCTTATATTTTAATTCGATTCCTGGAAACGATTTATCAAATGAAGTGCTTTTGAATATAGTAGGATTAACTTAGAGTTTTATGCCTAGTCTTTCATATATTTTGTCGGTGTCTCACAAGATTATGAGCTCCTAGATTGATAATTTAATGTTCATAAATTTAATCAATTAAATTGATAAAAAATAAGTATATATATGCATGATTGCGTAAATAAAAAAATTCACCATAGCAGTGAATATTTCATAAACAATACACATTCTTATGAAGCCATGCTTCATGCCTTCTCTCAAAATATCTTTTGTTGGTTGCACTTTATTTCATACATGTTTAATATGCCATAAAAATCACAATCGATATAATTAATAAAAAGGTTTCGTGTTGCTCTATTAATTATTAAACAAGAGAAGTTAAATAACACAACTACTTACAAATTGTTCAATTAAACCTTGACACTTCAACATATACTCACAACCCATACTTAACCTAGTTTCTATCAATTCATCATTTGGCTCCTCTTTGTATGTTAACACCTATTAGAAGACATCCATGGAAAAGTGTAAATTAATTATTTAAATATAAAGATCACAACAAACATGAAATCTTAAGGTGGAAAATGTAAGTACTTACAAAGTTTGCAATCAACCTTTTTATTTTTCGTCGTCATGTCTTATGTGTTGAATGGGTTCCATTTTTTTTTCTTATGCTACAAAACAATTGAAAATCAGTATTTCATGCCATAATTAAATTCAATGTACATAAGAGAGTAAAAGAATGATTACATACCTATGATGCACATTGTTGTTGGCATGTCTTCTTCTGGGATGCAATTATGTTCATTTCTTTTACCATCTCCTTCTATAGTTTTTTGGACATTCCTACCGACGTGTATTGGTTTTCCCCTAATTTTTCCTTTCGAATTTTCATAATCTCCTTGAAACAATAAAAGCGAGGAATCATCAAATATAAACATTATGATTTTTTTTTATAAAATAATATTTTGGTGCGTATAATAAATCAATACGCATTGGTGCATTAATCATATGTATGCACATCAGTATATAATAACAGTCCCCTTACAAAATCAAAAACATTTRTTTACAATTTTTTGTATTCACACARTACTTTATAGATTAATAGAAGCATCGATGCCTAAGTACTATTTTTTGTGCACCGTTGACCAGTGAACAAATTTAAAACATGACGGTTTTGATATTAAAAGAAATATTATTCCCATTTTAAACTCGGCGGTGTTGTTGATAGGAACATGTGCACCAATRCTTTATCCCTRTACAATGCGCACTACTAACCACAAAGATATTTAAAAAAMAAAACAATTATAGGTTGATTTGGGATCCAATGCAATGAGTGGTCCCATTGCAATGGATACCAAACACCCCACATATAAGTAAAGAAACCATATAAAAACATGTTTCTTAAAAAAATTCTTGTTGTGAAATATAGATAGGAAAATCAAGAAAAACAATAAGGAAGTTAGGGATTCCAATATCGAAGGTAACTATAAAACCCCTTTATTTTTTTTTAAAATGCATTGAAATTTGCTTGAATCAAATACGGGAAAAATTAAGATGGTCGATAGAATGAAATCACATACCTGAAATTTCCCCTTTGTAGATTTGTATGTGACCTATGGTGACCCATTTCGAATTTGGCTCTTCAAAAAAATCCACCCACTCCAAAGTCTTTGCTAGTAAATCTCTCTTGCAAAAACATCCCCTCTAAATTTTGGCAAAAGAATGAATGAATGAATAGGGTTTTCATTTATAAACACATACATTTAGAAAAATTGAAATTCTCACTCATTTTTTCCTTGTATATTTCGACACATTGATGATAAACGTGCATGTCATTTTTTTTGTAACTTACTTTTCCTTTGTTCTATACATTTTATAGTGCATTGATGCAATGTTTATGTAAAAACACACTGACAAAGAATTAAATCTATGAAATGAAAATTCAAACATCCACATTTAAATTTTGCAGACGCCATAACAACAAAAATTCCCACTTATTTTTTCATTGTATATTTTGGTGCACTGATGATAAACATGCACATTGTTCTTTTTGTAACTTAATTATTCGGTGTGCTATACCGTTTATATATCACCGGTGCAATGTTTATATAAAAACACATCGAAAAACAATTTAAATTACAAAATGAAAATGCAAACATCTGCATCTAAATTTTGCAGAGGTTGTGCTTTATAAAGGCAATAACAAAGACCACTCTTCGGTGCCTATTGTAATTTATTACACCTGTGTGTTTTTGATATCCAATTTCACTGGGGGGTCATAATAGAATTATAAGAACTGTTAAATTTTAAATGTTATTCGGAATTATGTTTAAAGTTAGTTTGTTCTATGCTTCCCAAGATGATGGTTTTTCCTCAAATGCAAGGAAAAAATTGTAATATCAAATGGTCAATTCTTCAAATTCCAATTCATTCCATATCATTGCACGTACTTCAATTTCTCTCCCATAGAATACAATAAGTTTATATTTTATTTATAATTCATTTATATCATTGAATTTATTTATGTATGCACATTCAATTGAATATTTGTTCATTGAATTTTCCAGGATCATAATTGGGGATCGAGTTAGGATGTGTAAGATATTCCAACAGTCCCAAAATACCAAAACCTCTTATGATGAGAAAGATATTGGAGGAAGATGTTTGATGAAACTAGATAGTTGCTTTACCCTACCAATTTTAACATGTCATCTTCCAACAACCATCCTAGGTCAAAAATAATACTTTGTGAATTGGATCTCTTTATGACACCCCTTGGGGTGTAAGAAAAAGATGATTGAGTGATTGTGTTTTTGGATTTTCAATGGAACTAATGTACATGTATTGCTTAATTAGACATTTGTTTTATAAAGTGGTTGGTTGCATGTTTATTATTGGGGGGGATTTCATGCTTCTAATAAATGTTTGGTATAATGTTTGAGCATATTAAATGCATTGTGTTACTAATATTATTGTGTAATGTTCAATATTTTTCAATCAGGATTATAACGACAAGTGACATGTCTACTATCTATCATTTCACCCCACTACAATGTCAAGTCATGATCTTCCTATTAAATGATCAAATATTAGAGAGGAAACATGTCGAGCATGGTTGGATCAACCACCTATTCAATTCCCACTACAACTCGAGTCACCAATTCAAAACCTTTACAGTACATAACACTAGTTCTTCACATGTTGGGGATGAAGATAATGATATAGAGGTTGTTATGGATGATTTCTTATGGGATACCCAAGCCATTGAGGGAATGTTTTTACATGCATTCCAAAAAAATGAACTAGGGGATGATGTTGATATCGTCAATACCTTCTTCGAAATCCTAAAACATGCTTCCACCACCCCTCTCTTTGGTTGATAGGGATCAAGGTCTACCCAACTAGGGACAAAAATTTTACTATACAAATTTAAAGTAATGTATGGTATGTCAGATATCTGTTTCTTGGAACTTTTGAGGTAACTAACCAATAAGTCCCCTATTTTTTTAAGGAATATTGTCACACAATGAAGGAATACAATGGTTTATTTTATGCATGCTTAATGAMAATGTACATTTCTATTTCCCACTAATTTTAGGTTACTCAAATATAAGGTACTTTTGATAGATAATGTATTGCCCGATAGTTGYGCGAAGGAAAGGAAAATGTTGAAAATGTTGGGTGTTTGTGTTATGTACYTGAATAGATCTAGAGATAAATCTCAAAATAAACCCACAATATCAATAATAAGCCAAACCATTCACCAAAATATTGAACAAAAGAACTAAAGAAAACCCTTGAGGTAGGGTAACACCATATATTAATCCTTAAGGAAGGATAACACTCCTCGAGAAATGATTGATACATTCACAATATTCTTCACTATGTTTCATTACATTGCTTACACTTCTTTATATAGCTCTCTCTATCCCTAGGAACCTTCTAGAGAGTCTTCTCACATTTATTACATCTAATTACCATAGTGGGCCTTTATTAATATAGTGGACCTAGTCCACCTTACATTGGATGACCACATTCTCATATATTAAATGAATTCCACTAATAATACATAACCACATTCCCATTGGGTACCTCCCTAGGTACCCCATAGTACATCCCTAGGTATCTAACTACCATTGTGGGCCTTTATTAATATAGTGGACCTAGTCCACCTTACATTGGATGACCACATTATCATATATTAAATGACTTCCACTAATAATACATAATTACATTCCCATTGGGTACCTCCCTAGGTACCCCATAATACATCCCTAGGTATACTGCATTCCATCCCCCTTTACATGTTTCTTCCTCGAAACATGAGAAGAAACCATACAATATGACCGACTAAGCAATGTAGTCAACTTGTACCAAGTACGATCATCCATCCATCCCAATGGAAGTTGAAAATGATGTCCATTTTCTGCCTTGCCACCCTGATCTTTCTCTGCATCATGTCAGGGTTGCCATGGAATTGTTTTTGTAGCCTGAGCTCTTCTTGTAGTGTCGCTAGTCTTCCATGCACCTCTTGATCGGTTACTTGTCTAGTGCCTTGTTGGTACATAAATGTGTTGATGCACATGCCCTTACCTTGATGATTGTTGTTTCTCTATATGATGTGGATGGTGATATACAACAACTGTAGGAATATGTTCTTTTTTCTTCAAATCTGCAACACTTTGTTCCTTTGAGTCAATGACCTCCTTAGCTTCATGATTATGTCCTTCCTGTGGTTTTGCTTCATCTCCTTCTATAGACTCTACCTATGATTCAATTTCAAACTCTGCTATAACTTCTTTGTTGGCCTCCATGGGCCGATCTTTCTTACTAAGAGACACATCATGCAATGTGATTTTCTTTTTATTGTACCAAAGCTTTAAAAACTTCTTTTGAACATTAATATTAATTGTACCAGCTGATTCCTATATCCCAAAACAATATCCCATATCTATATCATGAAAATCTAAATGCAACACATATTTATCCATAGTGATCTTCAAATCTTTAAAAATTTGAACATGTTTATCAACAACTTGTGTGTTGTGAATATTCTTTTTAGAAACTTGCAATCTATTAACCAACTGAACATTGATAAAATTTTGTTGGCAACTAGAGTTAATAGAAACAATGACATTTTCTTTATGAATACAACCATGAACCTGTAATATAGATTTGTCACATGAAAATAAACCCTTGACGCTCTCTGTATCCTTATTTTTTTCATGAGACCACCTATCTAACAATATTTTTTCAAATTCACCACTGGAGAGTGTCATCATCTCCTTGTAATCAAGCGAGTTCCACCAAATGGCAGCACCACCTTGTAATTTGTGAGCTACTCAATGGGGCTAATTCTCTTGCCATGATAACTTTTTTTATTTAATGAATGATTCAATACTAGGGCCATCAAATTTCCCTGTAAAATAAATCTTGCTATGAAAAAACCCAAAAATAGAACAAGGGTTTTAAAAATAAATCACTTCAGAAAATCACGGTTTTTTTTGAAAAAACCCTGAAAAACTGTTGAATTTAAAATGCTCATAACTTTAATTCCCAGACTCCATTTCAACCGATTGTTTTTTGAAAATAGGTATTTTATCGAGAGGAATTCAAATATCCAATTTGTTTGGCCAAATTCTACAAATAAAGTTTAAGATATGAACCTGAAGTGTGCCGCCCTCTTTTTTCCCTAGAAAAAAAAATCCGCAAAAAGAACAAACAATTCTTCYCTTATTTGGCCAAGGAAAGTGCTATGATACCAATTGTTATGTACCTGAATATATCTAGAGATAAATATCAAAATAAACCCACAATATAAACAAGAATAAGCCAAACCATTCACCAAAATACTGAACACAAGAACTAGAGAAAACCCTTGAGGTAGGGTAACACCATATATTAATCCTTAAGAAAAGATAACACTCCTTAGGCAATGCTTGATACATTCAAAATATTCTTAAATATGTTTCATTAAATTGCTTACACTTCTTTATATAGCTCTCTCTATCCCTAGGAACCTTCTAGAGAGACTTCTCACATTTATTACATCTAACTACCATAGTGGGTCTTTATTAATATAGTGGACCTAGTCCAGCTTACATTGGATGACCACATTCTCATATATTAAATGACTTCCACTAATAATACATAACCACATTCCCATTGGGTACCTCCCTAGGTACCCCATAGTAAAAACATAGGTATACTATAGTTTGAATGATTGAATCATTGTATTCTATACAAAGATGAATATGCAAAAAAAGAGATATGTTTAGAATGTGGGCATGATAGGTACCAAAAAAAAAAAAAAAACATGGGTAAGGCACATGGTCCTCCTCATAATATATTGAGGCACATGCCTATAATTACAAGGATTAAAAGGATATTTTGTTGAAAAAAAATAAACTTGTTGCAGGGGTGGAATGCCTCACATAGAAGAGATCCAGGAGTTATGTGAATCCTAGCAGATTCAATAGATATGAATCATATAGAGGATACAAGGCTTAATAAATTCAAGGATGAATTATGGAGCCTACGATTGAGCACAACCATGGATGGATTTAACATGTATTCCCTCCAAAAAACCAACTATTAGTTTGGCTAGTGGTAGTGATAAAAAAAATACCCCCCCATGGTTTTCCTTGAAGAATGAACATCTTATGTTGGCTCTTATAGTCCCAAGTATAATACAAGTGAAGAGAATGGATGTCTACCTCCAACCGTTGATCAATGAATTTAAGCAATAATGGGAAGAAATACATGTATATTATGTATTAATACCCATCCTAACAGAGAGGTATTTTACATTGTATGGAATATGTGCGTACACCACGCATGGTTATCCAAGACTAGGAGTTTTATCTCTTAAGCATGTTGATTGATTGATTTATATATATAATGTTATTTGGCATATGTAATTTGTTGTGACTATATTTTTTAAACTAACACACTTTGTATACAATAACATCATAGGTCTTGTAACAGAAGTGTATCATGGATGTAAATGTTTTGGACCTTATATAAAGGTTAGGTGGTCCAACCACCTACGGAAGTTGGTGTGCCACTGCTAGAGGGTATTCCTCCCAGAAGACCACCCTTATAGAAGAGTTGAATCTACTTCTAATGGTAAACTAGATAGAACCTGGAGACCTAAAATAATGACATCGATAGATTGGATTATGGCATATGACATAGAGAACGAGAAGGAAATGGAAGAATTGTTTGATTCAAATGCGAAACTTGTGTTCGATGATTCAGAATTTTTCGACACCTATTTTGAGAAAATTCCCATTGGGGTGAAAAGAAAAATTATATTTTATGAGCTTCCATATTGGGAGCATCTTAGGATTAGCCACTTACTATATCCCATGCATATATTAAAAAATGTTTCATATTCTTTATGGAGGCACATATCATCGAATAAAAGAAACACATTGGTTGTTAGGAGATATATTATTACTTCAAATACTAGAAAGATACATTGGCCAAGAAAATAAAGTAGAGAAGAGGTTGGTCCCTCTTGGTCTTTTAAAGAAGGTGATGTCCCATGGATTCCAAAGAAATATGATCTTTCTATGGCGAAGGATTTTATATTGGGTGTGAAGGAACCTTTTTTATATGGGTCGACTCTACGATGTTGCTTCATTGTAGAAGGGAATTTTTCAGGGTTGAAGTCACATGACCATATGAACCTTCTAAGGGTATGTATGTCAAATATATTATTCTTATTCTATATTATCAGTAAAAATATACTATGCACTCACAATTTTATGGAAATTAATGATGTGTGTGTCTATTTTGTAGTGTCATTATCCTTTTCTCATCTGTGATTGTGTGAACCATGAACCCCCAGGGATTAAGACATGCCATATTGAAATTATATACATTTGTATATTGAGTCACATCAAAGGAGATTCATATGGCTAGAATTCCATGGTGGCATCGAGATGTAGTTGTGATTTTTTGTATGTTTGAGAAGGAACTTCCCATGAGTTTTATGGAGTTGCAATTGTTAGTTTTTATAGCTTAGTAGGTACTCCACATGTTTTGTCTTGTATGCGGAAGTGACCTTGCATTTTCATTACTAGGAACTTGACTTTGTAATAGCCATTTTGTAGAGTTGTAATAAAGTGACTTTTGGTAAAAGTGACCTTATAATATTTTATTAAAGTGACTTTATGTCATAAAGTGGAAAATAACTTTAGTAAGTGTAAGTGATTTATTTTTTAAGGAATGAATCGTGTCCCTTAATCTTGTAAAGGAAAGAATAGACCTTGGCAATTTGGATTTAGGGATGGGGAAGGTGAAAAGTCATTTCCAGTTATAAGAGTAAGCCTAGGGTAGTGTGCAAGACAAGTCAAGAGGGATTTGAGAGAGAGATGGAAAGAAAGTGTATGCAACATATTTGGCATGGATTCCAAGAGACTTTGGGCACAAATACCAAGACAAATTTTTGTGAGAAGTTGTTGAAGGTTGCAGCTGAGTGGGATGTCATACTATATGGATCCGTACATGTCATATAGCAAGAAAAGAGGGCATGAAAATCGAGGCACTTTGTGGCATGTTTTTCAAGGTTTTTTTGAGTTTTTTCTTGAAGCATAAAGGTCGTACAGATTTGATCGTATAACAACAGATTGGCACAAAATTCGAGGTGTTGTTTCTTACTTGGGTCGTACAGGTTGTATGGACCGTGGCATGGTTTTCAAGGTAGATTTTTGGGGGTTTTTGTGGGTGTCTGTAAGTGTGCTTCTCTTTCTTCCAAATGCAATACTGCTGTAACTTTTGTACTTCCTAAAGTTGATAATAAATCTCTCTTGGTGGGTTTCCCCATTCTGGGGTTTTCCCTGGCTGGTTGCCAAAAATATGGGTGTGCACATGTGTTTTGTGATTGTTGTTCATTGTTATTTTCCGCTGATATTTTCTCAGTAATGTGTGTTTATGATTATGATATAAATGAATGTAGGTTAATACATATTAGAGTTAATTTAAGAAGGAAATCTATGTTTACTAAGTGTTTGATAAAATTCCTATGTGAGTTAGTGTTCTTTTGTTGTTAATTTTCTACATGGTATCAACAAAGGTGCTTTGAGTTACAATGAACAATGTTATTTTTGGCAGGGATTTGAAGGGGGGCACTTAGATGTTTGTTTTCTATTGAACACTTGAGAGGAAAATGGTTGCTTGCATCATATACGAGACCGGTTGGAAGGGATTTCCAACTACTTGCAATGGAAAGTCAAAATGTCATCTATTCTCAGGGAGAATAAACTTTGGATATTTTTCATCTCTATAGTATTTTTTCCCACAACATACCCTATT